>SNQJ01S0040159.1:0-39235 GCA_010110895.2 Picea sitchensis
GTCGGCTCAAGAAGATAATTTATATTAGGTTATTAGCCTCCAAGAGAAGAAGTCGGCCAGAAATAATAATAATATACTGAACAGACACTTATCCAGAAGGAGAAGTCGGCCCCAACAAAACTGGCAGAACTACTATAAATACAAGGCGCCAGTTCTCATTTGTAGCATCTCAGAATTGCAGTTTCCCAGTTGGTGCGCACGTGTGGAGGAGGACTGCAGGTGCAGTTGCAACAACAACTATTTTCAGTGTTGGCTTGGACTATCTATTGGTGAGGGTTTGGACTATTTGATTAGCCTTTTGTGATGCGCTATCCTTGAGGAAAGGTGCGTTACCCTTTGTTTGGCTATCTAGCCTAGGGTTTGCTTCCGGAGGAATTCTCAGTCAAGGTTAAGGTGCTCGGAGGGAGGCTTCGGCCTATGGTTGGGTGACAAAGGTATCGTCAATGGTAAAACGAGCACACCATCTTCTATATTCTAACACACATAAGGGTTTGTAGTGACAAATTGATGCCCTCTCTAGATTTTGTGATCTTTGACAATTGACAATTAATCAGGGTAAAACCTAGATTACGATCTTCAATGTGTCAAAGATTGCTTTATTTGGGTACCATTTGTACTTCTGAGAGGAAGAGATAGAGATCCCTATGGCATGCACCTATTTCGGGGTTCAATCCATAGGTCATCTTAGCTTATGACATATTCTCCTTCCTCAACTCAAGAAGGGTTATGGTTCCTTTCCTTTCTTGAGTGACAATGCTTTAGAACCATTTTTAGGACATTTTGTCCAAGATGCACCTCCTAAACACTATTATTAGATCTATGGTCCTCCGCGGTTTCGAGATTTGAATATTGAGCTTGCTTTAGATAGATTGGGATATGACTGAAATGGTCTAGTCCCTTCTCACGTGCATCATCAAATGCAAGTGCACCAACCTTCAACCCATTATTCAAGTTGAGTTCAAGGGCCCGCTGTTGCAACTAGAAGCCATCTTGGGTTGGTTTCATTCCTCCATAGGGTTTGGACTTTGTTGGTGACAAATTTTGGGAGGGCATGTTGCCCCTACCTTGCACTTTGCTTGGTAGAAGCTATTGCCTCAACCAACTCCTTTAGGAAAATCCATTGCATGTTTTCAAAGGTCTTTGGGCTGTTCTAGTCTATGGCTATCTCCCCCCATTCAAGTACTTCTTTGATACATTGGGTCACGATCCACCTCCTGCCACCTAAGCAGGATTGAATTGAATACTCACAGAAGATATTTATAGAAATTACATCTAGGTCACATGGATCATACCTCTTGAGGATTTGGTCCCGAAGGTGGCCTTCTACTATGAACATTTTCTAGAGTTGAGAGATGGCCTTATTATCCAACCGCAGTACACATGCAAACACTGGATGCATGTTATCAGGTCCTCTTGGTTGGTTTCGCATAGGTTTTCATAGGCTTTGAGTTGAGATCGATCATCACATCTCGTGGCTGGAAAGGGTGTCCCATCTTTGTCACATGTAGGAGGCAAAGATGAAGGAGAATTTCGTTTTCCATTGCCCCATCTATTATGCAATTAGCGGGGTTATTATTGCTTATTTCGAGACTCGGGGAACTCCCTCTCGACTTTCTTCCGGTTCCTTGACCAGAGGTGCCTTTCTCTTTACATAGAGAAGGGTTTGGATCTTAAAACTTAGGTGTCCCACCCAACTAGGAGACTCCTAAGAGGATCACTTCCTACTTTCCATCTGTCTTGTTTGATCGAGGTTGCAAGTGGCAGACGGAGACTCATACTAATTTAGTCTTCAAAATAGGCATCTGGGTCTCTTCTTGCCCCCCCAAGGGGTTCTCATCTCTCCCCACGACTTGTGTGAAGCTATCGCTCCAAACCACAAGTTGCCCCACAAACAACAGAATAAATAGGTCAAATATTGGAGGTCCCAGGGTTGGATACCCTCCCCTCTACACATGCCCATGCAGCTTTTCCTAAGTAGGCAGGCCTCCATTCGAAGCTTCTTCACTGTAGCCTTAGATTCTAGGTCAATCGGACTTCCTCACGGTTATGCTTCCCTAGGATCATATAGTGGGGCCTTACTAGTTCCGATCACTCCCCTGGGATACCAGCTGACAAAGCATTGGTCATTTCACAATAGTTGACAACATTTAGGTGGAGGATACCCTTCCTCAACCCCCCTGCCCCCTCTCTCTTGGCAGCCACCTTTAACAGACCTTGATATCATCCCTTGGTGAAGTAATATTTGTCATTGAGTTGGTGCAACTCCCCTAGGATATTACTGAGAAGAGGCTTTCTTTTCTCTGAGGTCGAGTCCATGTGGCAAGCAATTAGTTCTTTTGTGTCCTAGTAGAGGTCGAGGGTAAGGGAATATTGGGTGGTTCTACTCCGAGAAAAACCCGTGTCTGGGATGATGGGTGCCAATTACTTATTTATTTGCTTGCTGCTAGTGGTAGCTCTATGGCCTTGAACCTTCTCTTCCAATCTTTTCCAGTTTTGAATTGTGGTGGTCTTGTGTCTACCTGCAAATGCATGTACTATGTAGAACGATTTCGAATTACAACCTCTTGTGCATGTCTTTTTGGGTGTGGCATCCCCACGAGCTCTATGATAGGGGATCTTGCCCCTACTTTTGTATTTGGGCGGGCAGGGTCTACCCTCTATGTGTTCTCCTTTTGGTGCTTAACCTCCTCCTCTCTACCCTTTCGTTCCTTCTTTGGGTGTTCCACTTTATAGACCAGGACAAGTGTCTTGTATTCCATTCTTGCTTCATAGCCATCAACCCCTTCAATTGTTGCTTCCACATAACTCCATAGAGTCCCTTTGTTCCTCTGGCGCCTACTGTGAAGACGGTGCACGATGGGGAGGTCCATTTTATGCAGCGTGGGGATGCTTATGAAAATGATACTAATTGTTGAAATCTATATGTCAATTGTGAGCTTTATCACGATGTAATTGCTTCAATTTTGTGGCTCTGTATGATTATCTAGTTTTGGTGTGGTTGTTGTGTGAGGGAATTGCTATTTTAGTGTGCTTAATGGGCAATTTTTCCAGATCAAAATTGCTAATGGGAATTCGTTCTAGCAGTTCATGAAATTGATTTCCATTAAGGTTGAAAGGGGATTTGAGCACTGTTCAAGAAATTGATATTCCTTGGTTTCAAGAGCTTGATCTTTTTTTTAACCCATTGACAGACATACATTTGCCTTGCTCAGATGACATGGATTTGGATCGCTTTGTAGAGTATTGGTTTTGCCTTGGACATAAAATCAATTTTCTGGCTTTGATAGGATATGTGATTACACTTGTTCTCAGATCCGAGGCCGAGAAGAGGATATGCGAATACATTTGAATTTATCTGTGTACTGGAAGTTGAAGTGTGTAAACCGTCTAGAATTTCCCTTGGGCGAATCACTAAAGCATCCCTCTCTTCCTATTTGAATACGTTGTCAGCAAACCATGAATCAAAATCATGCTTGGTTCTTGGATAGTGGCTTTTATACACCCCCCCAAAAAAACGTTTTAGTATTTGAAGCTGCACCTATAACCCTTGTCATTCCTCAAGTAGTGAGATACTGCTGCACACACAGATAGCAACAACGAATCCGTTTTGCACTAGTCATTTGTTGATCTGTTTTTTTTTGTGTCAGTTGACAGTAGTCTACAACTTAATTTTTGATGCTTGGTATACAATAGTGCATTTTCATTGCTAGTTCCTTGAGTATTCTCACCATCTGACAATCCAAGGTCAAACTCCAATATAATCACTGACAACAAGCTAACAATCCAATTTGACAATTTTTGTGTTTACACAGGCTGCATACTGTACTTTAAATTGCATTTGGGCCTGCATTGAAATTGATGTTTGTGTTGTGGAGTTGAGCCTTACACAGAGAACTAAATTTTTTCCACAATAGGCATCCATGTTGACGAAACAAAGGGACAAAGAGGCCACAGGCCCATCATTTACAGATCAATAGTTGATACTCGATTCCAGATGAATGACCATTACGTGAGAAATGGACAATAGTAATTGGAAACAAGAAGGTTGTAGCAACAAGAGTAACAAGGAGACTATTTAAGACATTGAGGTTGTAATGAATATAGATGATGAAAAGGATGCAATTAGCATTGAGGACGTAAGGATGCAATTAGCATTGAGGATGTAAGGATGCATACAAAGATTTAGGGAAGGAGGCCAATGCTAGGATATCTGCAAATAAGAAGACCAGTGGAAGACTTCCAAACATGAATGAGGATGAAGCCTCATCAAGTACACGTTTTAAGACTTGGAGAAAATGGAGGGGTCTCAGTTAGACATCTCAAGAGAACATTTGGAAACAACTAGCTGGTTTATTGTTGATGGAAGATTACTCTTAAAGATGAGATGAATTTAGATAGTGGGCTTTTGTATTAGTAGATGGAGGAATATGAGGTGTTTACTCCAACCAATTTTCATATGTATGCATTAAAAATGAAGGCAAAAATGAAGACATTTGTAGAGGAATATCAAGAGGCTGACCTACTACAGAGAAGGGTAACTTGGGAGAAACATGAACACAAGGATGAAGAAAGTAGTAGCACGAGGACAGCCTGCTCCAATTGTAGATAGGTGGGGAGGCATCGAAGGATGGTTTATGTAGGGTGAGCATAAACTGTTAGGACGTCCACATGTGAACAAGATGAAGAGGTCAGAAGGACAACCTACATAGGGAGAGGATGACTAGTCACTTGTCAGGATGTCTATAGATGAACATGACAAAGAGACCATGAGAAGGGTGACTTGCACAAAATAGGACTTGTCAAGATGTCTTGTTATGAAAGTGATGGTCATCATTGGGAGGATGCCGCACTTAGAGAGAGGATGGCCTATGAAGTCATCTTGTTGTGTAAGTGATGAAGTCATCATTGGAAGGGAAACTTGCAAAGAGAGATGATGGCCTATGGGGCTATATAGATAAGGGAATGATGAAGTGCTTATTGGGGGAATGGCCTACTCGGGTGAAGGATGACTTGAAGAGATGGTTGAGTATAGAGATGCATATGCAATTGAGGAAGAGATGCCTTATTCTAGTGAGGAGTGACCTGGATGCGTGAATAAAGAAAATGACAGGAGAATTTCCTATCTTGAACGAAAGTAGTGCATGGACTATGGCTTAAAAGAATTTGTGGCGTATGAAGAAAAAGTAGGATGTAAGGTTGAGTGGATTTGTGGTTTATGGATGTTTCTTTGTTTAGGCAAAAAAATTGTTAAACACTTGGGTAGTGATGATCCTCCAAAGTCTTGGCAAACACTTAAGTTGTGGTGATCCTCCAAAGTCTTGGCAAACACTTAAGTTGTGGTGATCCTGGTAATATTTCTGTCACACTTAATAATTTGCAATGATACCTTGGATATTATCAATTACTTAAGTTGTTGTGAGCCCAAATTACTTTCGATAAACATTTAAGTTGTTGTAACCTCCAAGTTGCTTCCGTTAAACACATACATATGTTAGCATGACAAGTGGATTTCTGTGAAGAGGAAGTGAAGAACGCGGAAATAATACAGAAAGAGATGACCATATTTAAGGAGCACGATGAACAAGTTCATGCAGAGGAGATTAATGGAACTCATGTGAGTTGACTTATTTTTTTATGAAAACCAAGAAATGTGAAGAAAATTGAAATAGGAGATCAAGGAAAGTGAAGATGGTGACACTAATATTATCATCTACAACACATAACTGGTCCAAGAATCAAACACTGCATTGAAAAGACCAATAGTTTAATTTTAACTTGAGCAACAAGCTAAAGAATAGTGGAGGGGACAGATGTTAGCTCCAGTTTTGTCATTTAGTCTATTTTGTTTATTGTCATAGTAATAATAGCGCGTTTGGTTGATGACAATGTGTTCAAGGACGTAATCACTTTATGTGTCGTATAAAGGGTCTGTAAAGTCAAGTCAAGAGTCCATCATTATGAAGTATTCATCAAGAAGTTGTGGTTAGATGGATAAATGGTCATTTCTCAACCATCATGTGCATGTGACGTCAATGTGTATGAGGGCCCCCTTTCTCAATTAAAATCATCATCACTAGTGGAGGCATTATTGTATATTGTCCTTTGTACCTTCATTATTACATTACATAGGTCATTTGTTTTAAACTTTTAAATAAGACCATAATGTCATTCTTTCTGCTATAGTTATTAACTTATTTCTATAAGTAATGCAGACATATATATTTAAATATTTTTTGTTTACACTTTCATTATCATCATCTTAACTTGCAACCTTGGGAGATCAATGTTCAATATAGCTAGCCTTTCAACTTGCTTATGGCTCTATTGTAAAGGAATCAGCCATAAACTTGCTTCCCTCCTATCTTCCTCCAGTTATCTTCACTATACTCTGATTAGTTGCTATAGACATGCTATGATTATATGAATCGCAAGAATCCATCACTGAGTATCCATCCGACAAACAATCTTACCTTGATTGGTGGACAGTAGAAAAAAGTGCTCCTTAAGAACTATCAGGATTCGGTAGTTTACTATAAACAGCTGACAGTGTCTGATCCAGAAAATCAGGGTCTTCAGCCAAATTCCAATTCTAAATCAACTCAGTTTATTGGAGATTTTGCAAATCTTGATATGGGCACTGCCCATGTATTAGTAAATCACTGCCTTAACTCTCCCATCTCCGCCACTAATTGGAGAATTTTCTTCCAGAGTTTCAAGTTGATTCCACATCTCAGGCGTATCCCTACCTACCACTACACTCATAAAAAGTATGCTGTTTCCTTAATTTCACGACTTCATTCATTATTTGCATTCTTTTCATATGCATGTGACTTTGCAAATTTCAAAGAAGTTCTAATTTTTGGCATACTTGTGGTCAATGGAGATCTTTTGTATCTATGTTGTGATATGGGTTGAAGCTCCGATTGTAGTCATACTCGTTAATATCTATGTTGTGATATGGATTGAAGCTCTGATTATAGTCAGACTCGTTAATATCCTATTAATATGAATGTGCCAACTTTTCAAATTGGTTAAATATAGTGGCGGAGAATATTATCATAGACAAGAGCGTCAATGCACTGTAATCTGGCAATGCTATCTTGATGCCTCATTGATGCTTATTTTGAAAATTATAGTCTCCTTTTTCACTATATTACCAAATCTTCTCACTCATCTTTAATGTTTTTCTTCTCACTCCTATTTAAAATTTTCAACCTTGATAATGACAGTCTCTCATCACTTGTTCATTATAATTTGTTCATGAGTTGCTTTCATTATCTTTCTATCACACACTGCCCTGTTTATTTTATTAATAGCAGTAGTCTGGATTAGGAAAAGACAGGCTAAACCCATTTTGTAGAAAAGGGAATATGAACTTTTGCTCTTGTAGTTGTTTTAGGAGGAAAGCATAATTTACTGATGCCAACTTTACATCCTTTACATGTTTGGTTGTATTTGTGGTAATGTTGACCACATGCCCCTATTCATAACTGGACAACACAAGTTTATGGAACACTCTTATAGTAAGCATGTATACGTTTCATTTCTTATATGTCTCGGAATCACAGTGCTTTTACAAAGTTGTTATTTACTTGCTGTGTCACTTTTTTATTAAATTTAACTACTAGAGAAATATAGGGTTCTTTTTGCAATCATCCTGTTCAGCATATGCATGACATTTAGATGCAGGTAAATAATGCAGGTGTCAATTTTAATACCGGCTCGAGCAACTCAGTGGAATATGCAGAGACTGTGATACAAACAAATTACTATGGTACTAAAAGGATGACAGAGTATATGCTTCCTCTTATGAAACCTTCCTCAGCAAGTGCTCGAGTACTGAATGTCAGCTCACGACTTGGAAGGCTAAATGGAAGGCGCAATGTAAGTATCGGGCGCATAGTACTTAACAAATTTACTTCCGTTCCATTTCTTATTAGAAACCCAGCTCTTATATGGTTTAATCCTCTCTCTTCCTTTTGTCATAATGATTCAACAGAGGTAATTTATTCATAGGCGATTCCAACTTTTACATCATAGCCATTCACATTATAACAAAACATTGCCTGACAGAAAATTGGTGACGAGTTGCTACGAAATCAACTTGAAGATGATGAACATCTTACTGAAGAATTGATTGACACTACCGTTCAAAGTTTTATGGAACAAATTAGAGAAGGGACATGGGTATCTGGTGGTTGGCCACAAATTTTCACAGATTATTCAGTCTCAAAATTAGCTGTCAATGCTTATACTCGTTTTCTTGCAAGGAGGCTTTCTGATCGCCCGGAAGGTCACAAGATCTATGTGAACTGTTACTGTCCTGGCTGGGTCAAGACTGATATGACTGGTTGGGAAGGTAACATAACAGCAGAGGAAGGTGCAGATACAGGAGTATGGACAGTCTTGCTACCTCCTGAATCACTTTCAGGAAAGTTTTTTGCCGAAAGACGTGAAATACGCTTCTGAATTAACTTATAATTTATCCTAGAACCCACGTGAAATACGCTTCTGAATTAACTTATAATTTATCCTAGAACTCTATACTTCTACGACTCCAAATAAAGTTTGTTGTTATCTATTATAGGGTGTTATAGATTATTTTTTTTTTCCAAGGAAAACCTTGCAGCCAAACTCCTGGGCACTTCTCTACATTAGAATTTAGCGGTTGGTATCCAGTGGAAATCTTTTGACGTTGATTATGGCATGTGACCTAGAAGGGACATCATGTGAGGCACACGATAGAGGCAGCGAGTCTGGGGAATCAACCCCAAGGCCTTTTGCATGAATCTTGTTACAAAAAAATCTAGCATTCCCCCTATGATGTAAAGTCCCAAGCATCAAAGGGCTAGTTTTGAGCAACTTAGGAAGGCTACCCACTGTCCCCTCAGTAGTTCTCCCTCTCTCTTTTGGTTGGCTCTTCTCCAACTCGAGGGAGGCTTTCCTAAAGATAGGATTGCTAAGACTATGGAGTGGGGCTCTAGGTGATGCTTGAAGAGTAAGCCTTAACAAAACATGGTGGTTGTAGTAATGGTATGTGACAGTGGAAATGGAAAGGAAATGAAAGGGAAATGAGGGGAACAAGGAAATGGGATGATATAAGAATAGTGCCTATCAATCTAAGGGTTAATGGAGTCATTAAACATTGAATGAATGAAAGAACTACTGTGTTACAATCAACTACTTTGAGGTAGGCTATATGGGTGAAAATGTTAGTTTATCATATTCAACCTCTTGGATGAAATAATTTATTTGATGCATTCATCACTCGGGTGTGTACTTAAGGATAAACACAATTATTTTAATGCACTTTACCCCAAAGTATTTGCTGAAAATAAGCTATAGAATCAAGTCTTAGAGGGCTAAGGGTGCCACTCATCAATACAAATGTGAAGGCACTGTTTTATGGCTGAAATGTACTTCCAAATCTGCAACTTAGTTTGATGGAAAAATGGAAAACAAATGTAGAAATAAAACAACAAATAAACAAGAGGGAGAACCTCCTCACATTAAGCCTTACATAAGTATGATAACAAGAAAATTCTGTAACATATAAACAACAATTGAATAGCATAACATAACCATACACCAAAGTAGATTGATACTTCAATGCTTCATTAATCTTCAAAGGTTTGATACACAAGGGAAGCTCAACATCATCTCCAATATCCTACAATTTCCTTCATTCCTTCACTTCTTCACTTGCTAACACCAAAATCTCCAATTCCCAATTATGAATGAAATGAATAGAAACTCCTCTTTATATAGAGTGAATTAAGTGTTTCATACAATAAAATATATTATCTTTGTTACCTTCTAAATTAGCATCTAAATGGAAAAATCCAATCGATGGATGCCACCTTGGGGTAACGGATGGGAGTTGTATCGGTATCACCTCAGTACAACTTCCCCTTCACTTTTGGTTGGCTTTGAAGAGGCCAAGGGGGTGTCTCTTTGATATATGATTTGATTACAACGAGAGTCTAAGAAAATCTTGATTAAGATTAAGTTAAGAAATGTAACGATTTACTTCAACAATTGAATCAAATGAATTCTACAAAACCAAATGAATCCCAGAAATATATAACACTTGAAATATAAAGGATCCAATAGTTTAGTGATGTAATGCTTTAAGATGATTGATCCTTAATAGAACAAGCACATGCCACAACATTCCACTTAGATGCTAAAAGGAATTAGAAATGTGTGGATTTAACTCAAATCTGATATATTACATATATGTAAGAGTAAATTTCAGATTTGCAAGATATTGACTATCATCCCAAGTGAATGATAAAACCCTGAAGAAGTAGACTGAAGTAGACTTAGTTTAGGCAATAATTTGGTGAATGAAATACATAACTTGCAAGAGATTCGAATTACGCTTTTAAAGATAACACAAATTGATCTTAGATATATGAAGTGTTAAAAATAATCCCAATTTGTGATTAAGTGAAGACAAGCCCAAGATATGACTTGGCTTGTCCAATTACTAAATCTAATTTATGGAATTAAGATGCAAATTTCAGATTTTGTAATTAGAGTGAAATCAACCCCAAAGGCAGATAAGCACTTCTAACCAAACGAAAGATTTTCAATTGTGAAAATAAGAGACTAGAAATGTAAATCCAACTTATGTTTTATGAGTATTACTATTGGATTTACTTGATTTAATCAAATATTTTCTTAAGTGAAAGATGGGTACATTACAATAACAACTTGAGGAACATTCACAATTAGAACTTCAAATAAAACTTGAAAGAATACTTATAACTTGTGAATATTTATCAAATCTATGATAAGATCTTATGTAAATAAAATAGAACAAGACTTGAGCTTATGTAAATCTGATTTTTGTGTCTTTTATGGTAATTTTCAGATTTACATAAATATTATAAATATGCCAAAGAACAAAGATAAAACTTGAAATTAATAGATCTAGGGCAAAATTGCATTTAGGTTTTCAAGATAAGAACTTTAAAATCAAAACTTTAATTGAAATAAATCTAGGAAATAAATATGCTTTGAAATTAAATCACCGGACTTTGAAAGAAATCTAAACTAAAGATAATTCAATATTTTCCTTTAGATTTCAAGTAAACGAAAAAAATTAGAAGAAAGAGTTTGGTTCTTTTGTATATTTTGGTGGTTGATGAGAAAAGACAAGTGCCTAGTCCTAGGGCTTATGGGATCAAGAAGAACCTCTTCTAAGTGGTGTATTTTCTTAATGGATCATAACAACAAGATTAGGGCCAAAAGCCTCAATAGTTTTCTCTCCAATCTAGATGAAAATAGAGACCTAGACTCTACAAGGAAGGATCCTAGAAGGATCACCATCAACTAGCAAAAACAACTATAATCTAGTAATTGAAATCAATCACTTTGCTAGAGTTCCTAGAGGACAAATAAATCAAGGAATCAATAAACGATCACTAAACTAACAAAGGAATAAAAGGGGAGGAGTTACCTCACATGCAATGTTCTTTCTAAGTGGTATATTTTACCCTTCAAATGGATTGATTTGCTAGCTTATGTAGGAGACTTGATATCCACATTCAATCTTGAAGTAGAACAATAACAACTTGTAACAAACCTTATTTAGTTTTGTTTTAATTATTGTGATTATTCAATGCTTAGCATGCTCGCATGGAAGGGCATGTCCCAATTGTTCGGTGGGTATAAATTGTTTCCATTAGACATTGGTAAGTCATCATGGAATCATAAATATATATTTTATTTTAAATTGGTTGAATGCGAGTGGTATCAAAGCCAAGATCTTGACATATTCATGGTTTAAAAAAAAAGGGGGTGCACTCCACTCCATTGTACGTTCTCTCTTCCAACCAACTCTTCCACTGTACGTTGAATGTTCTCTCATTCTCATTCTTAGCCGCCAAATCTTCATTCTCAACCACCATTCTCTTTACTCATCTTATGATTTCTTTTCCATTTTAGTCGCGAACATCTCTATCATTTTCTCTTCTCAAGTGGTCGTACAACACGCCACTATACAACGCCCCCATATAATGTCGTACATGTTTGTCTAGCTACGTTTAAATTAAGCTCGTTTGCCTCTTGCAAGTCAGAAGTCGGAGGGTCATTTTGGGTTCGAAATAATGAGGTAGACAGATAATTAAAAGAAGCCTTTGGGTGTTGGTGAGCCTCCAAATTCAGGGGTTAGCTAGAGATTGGGACACATTCAAGTTTTTTTTTTTCAAATGCTTCCAAGGTACATAAAAAGAATCCATGTCAAACTTATCCAGTTGCAATAGAAAGGCATAGTGGAAGAGTATTTTAATGAACTGTATGTATTAGCTACTCGTGCAACAAACATATCAGAGAAATGTCTATTGAATATTGTCGTTACAGGGTTGAAACTAGAAATACAAAACCAACTCAAATTGCTACAATCCACAGATATCGAGCAACCTCAGAAAAAGGCCAAAATTATTGAAGAGAAACTTTGGCTGGATAAACAATTCCGTGACCCCCAATCGGAGAAATCAAGTTCCAAATTCATCCCTCATCTAAGGAAGTCATCATCATACAAAAACAAAGAAAATAGATGATGCTTCACATGCAACACACCCACTTGGAGTCCAGGGCATAAATGTAATAACAAAATATTCTTCCTATAAAAAAAAAACCAATATAAATATTAGTGATAGCGACAAAGAAGAGGAAGTTGGGGACACATCTTGTTTTGATGAGGATGTTGGCAATGAAGAATCTAACAAACCGAAGTCCATGCCAACATTCTCTGTAGCCGCAATGATGGGTACTACCCAACCCCAAACCGTGAAGGTCTTTGGTTATATGAAGAAAACTAAAATAATTGTGCTTATAGCTAGTGGCAATTCACGCAATTTTATAGACACAACGTTTGCAAAGCAATTAAATATGTTTTTTTACCCAACATCTGACATTCAAATCGTAATTTCGAGGGATAGAACTACCTCTTGTGATGGGAAATGTAATAAGGTAGAATTGACTATTAATAACCACAAGTTAATATCTCCGATGTATGCCATGGTGATTGGAGGAGTGGACATTATTTTAGGAGCCCAATGGTTGGCCTCCATCGGGACAGTAAGATTGAATCTACAAAAGCAATTCCTAAGTTTCTATGAAAACAAAAAAAAATACAAATTCCATGGAATCAACAACCTACCCACCCAATTATTCTCATCCAACAAAATGAAGAAAATGATTTGGAAGGGAGCCCGAGCCTATCTTTTACATTGTTATTCAATGAAAGAAATGTATGATGAAACAAAATATCCTAATGGAATCAATAAGATGCTTGAGAAATATGATACCATCTTTCAACACTTACCTCGTGGCCTCCCCCCAATACGGTCAAGAGATCATATCATAGAGCTCATTTCACGACCAACTCTAGTTAGGAGGAAGTTTTATAGGAAATGCCATCAACATAAAACTAAAATTGAACGTCTGGTTCATGAATCATTAGACTATGGTATGGTAAACCATACTAAGATCCCGTATTCAACACCAGTCATACTAGTAAGGAAAAATGATGGTTCCTATAGACTCTGTCTCAAATATTATGCATTAAATAAGATTGCCATCAAGGATAAGTTCCCTATTCCGTTTGTGGATGAACTATTAGATGAAATCTATGGAGCTAAGTGTCTCGCGAAACTTGATTTGAAATTAGGTTATTATCATATAAGAATACGAGAAGAGGACATTCCAAAAACAATTTTTTGTACACATGAGGGCCTATATGAATCTTGTGTTATGCCCTTTGGATTGTCCAATGCCCCAACTACCTTCCAAACAATAATGAACGATCTATTTTGTCCACACCTGAGAAAGTTTGTACTTGTATTCTTTGATGATATACTTGTTTATAGTAAAAATTAGAACTTGCACCTTAAGCACGTGTAGACTGTGTTGACATTATTAGAAGAAAATAATTTCTATGTAAACAATGTTGATGATTACAACTTCGTGAGACATCCTCCAGGACACAAACTGAGTGAGTTGGCCTGTGAGAGAGCCCATGAGATGGGTGTGTCGTTCCTCTCTAAGACTGAGATGGAACGATGTGTGCCCCTATGTGGGGTAAAGATGCCCATGAGATGGGTGTGTCGTTCCTCTCTGAGACTGATATGGAACAATGTGTGCCCCTATGTGGGGTAAAGATGCCCATGAGATGGGTGTGTCGATGTGTGTGCCCCTGTGTGGGGTGAGAATGCCCATGAGATGGGTGTATCGACGTGTGTGCCCCTGTGTGGGGTGAGAATGCCCATGAGATGGGCGTGTCGTTTGAGATGAAACGATGTTTACCCCTGTGAGGGGTGAAGGTGCCCATGTGATGGGTGTATCGTTCTCCTCTGTGTAGAGAGTTGAGACGAAGAGGTACTCCAGATGATTCTCCTGTGAGACTCAGTGAGATAGAGATCTGTTGAGTAGGACGTCCCTATGGTTGAGCACATGTGGACGTGTCCCTAGTGGCTGAGCACTAGTGGGTGTGTGAGATCCTTTGCTATATTGTTTGAGAGTAAGATTTACCTATAACCCTAATTGTGATGTAAAGGGTACATGTTGGCCCCAACATAAAGTGAAAGATAATTATTGTAAAAGATAATTAATATTGTAGTTATTAATTATATTTTGAGTTATTGAGGTCGGCCCTGTTGTGCCAATAAACACCACT
Source organism: Picea sitchensis (assembly GCA_010110895.2). Classification (NCBI taxonomy): domain Eukaryota; kingdom Viridiplantae; phylum Streptophyta; class Pinopsida; order Pinales; family Pinaceae; genus Picea; species Picea sitchensis. Next base: position 14,687 of record SNQJ01S0040159.1, read on the forward strand.
TTTGATGTGTCCAGTCCAATATAAATAAAGGTGATTTCCCCATTGAGGAAACACACAACTCACATGTAATTTCAGAATTTTAGCAAGTACATCTTCTAGGGATGAAGTGTGCACCTCTCTTGGGCGCTAGCTTCTTGGTTTTGGAGAGCACCCTTTTGTATGCTAGGTCTATGGTGTGTGAGGTCTTTCTCTTGAGAATATAACAAAGGATTGTTGGGTTTTCTTCCCTTGTTGAGAAGGGTTTCCCAAGATATTTTTTGTGTTCTTGTGCATGGTATTTATTCTTGTGATCTTGGTTATTGCAACAATTGTTAATGGTGTAGCTGCATTTGTTGATGGTTCAAGTACATGACTAAAATTGAAATAAACTTCATGCTTGAGCCCAACATAGTGAAAATTCAACAAACAAATCTAAGTGTAGTTTCAAAAGAAGACTGAAATAATTTCTGTGCTATGTAGTGTCAGTTGAAGGAATTAAGGTGAACCCAAGAAACATTGAAGTTATTACTAAGTGGTCTTCTCCAAAAACCATCACATCTTTACAAGGATTCTTTGGTCTTAAAAGTTATTATAGAATATTAAAATTTTTTTATGTAGAAAAGGTTGTACCATTAACAACTCTATTGAAAAAGGACACCTTTGGTTGGAATGATTCAATCGAGGTCTGTTTTAAGAAAATGAAGGTTTTAATGACTTCGACCCTAGTTTTGGTTGCCCCATATTTCATGAAAATTTTTGTGCTCAAATGTGATGCTTCAGGTACTGGGATAGGAGCAGTTCTTATGCAATAAAACCACCCCATTGCATTCGAAAGTTAGAAATTAAGTGTTAGAGAGTAAGGAAAATTTACTTGTGACAAAGAGATGTTGGCAATCATTCATGCTCTGGAAAAATAGAAATAATATTTGGTTGGAGTCAAATTATTTGTCAAAACATACCATAACAACTTAAAATATTTCTTAAACCAGAATAACTCATCTCTAGAACAACAAAAATGGGTTAGCAAAATTCAAGTATTTAATTTTCAAATTCTCTATAAGAAGGGAAAGGAAAACCAACTTGTTGATAGTTTATCAAGAAAAGAAGAAGGGGGGGTTACATTATGCGCAATTTTAATAGCCATTCCTGAATGGATTTCCGATGTTCAAGTCGAATATGTGAAAAATACAGAGATAAAAAAGATAATCGAGGAAGTTAATAACAATATAATTTCTTGCTCCAAATTTACATGGGAGAATGATATACTCTAGTACAAAGGAAGAATATGCTTTCCAAGCACTTCTAAATTCAAAATAAAAATCTTAAGAGAGAATCATCATTACCTGTCTCCAAGCCATGCTGGATTTTTCAAAACATACTACAATTTTCGACAATCCTTCTAGAAAGGAATACAAGTTGATATTCAGAAATACATGGCAAAATGTGATACCTGTTAGCGTCAAAAGTTTGAATCAGTCACACCCCCAGGGCTCCTTCAACCTCTTCAAAGTCTAGATCAAGAATGGATTGATATCTCTATGGAATTTATCATGGGTCTTCCTGTTAATATTATGGTAGCTGCGGGAGGTATTTACCCCCACGTGTGAACCTGACGAGAATAGAAGACTCCGGGAAGAAAGAGAAACCCTAATGAGTTGGCTAATAACCCTAGAAGCCTTGTTGGCTCAAGAAGATAATTTATATTAGGCTATTAGCCTCCAAGAGAAGAAGTCGGCCAGAATTAATAATAATATACAGAACAGACACATACCCAGAAGGAGAAGTCGGCCCCATCAAATTGGCAGGATTACTATAAATACATGGCGCCAGTTCTCATTTGTAGCATCTCAGCAGTTGCAGACAGAGCCAGTTCTGCGCAACAGTTTCCCAGTTGGTGCGCACTGCAGTTGCAGTCTGGTGCACAGGTTTGGAGGAGGGTTGCAGGTGCAGGTGCAACAACAACTAGTTTAGCAACATCCTGACCCGATTCTTGACGAAACCCGATTCTTGTAGCCCATTTCGGTTAGTGCATACTTGCAGTTACGGTCAGGTAGAAACGGAGGACTGGAGGAGGGTTCTGCGAGAGTGCCGGAGTGCAGCAGCAACTAGTTTGAAATTGACTTGAATATCTCGCCTTGGCTGAGTTTAGGAGCATCGATACATTTTTGTGATGCACTATCCTTGGGGATGATGCACTACTCTTTGTTTAGCTATCCCCATCTACCGGTTTACTTCGAGAGAAATTCTGCAATCAAAAGGTTAACATGCAGGAGGAGGCTTGACCTATAGTTGGAGTAAGCGAAATTGCTCGTCAATGGTAAAGCGAGCACACCATCTTCTATATTCTAACGGGGTTATGGAGTACACACCTCCGGTCGACCCTAAAGCTGCTTTAGAAACATAGTGCGCTAGATATTGGGCTACGTTGATGCGTAAAGCTAGGGGTTACTAGCGAGGCGGTTCCAAAAACACTACAACTAGGGTTACCAGCGAAGCAGTTGCGAAACCCTAAACCTCTTGTCGAGGCACCTTAAGTGGCGAGATTGACCTAATCTCGGATAGATCGGTCGCCACACTTAGCCCAGCGCATCTCCACAGGTACTCTCCCGGAAGGGCTTAAGGCGTGAAGTTTGGTTTACGGTCAAATCCAGAGGTTTGACCAAGTCAAGCAAACCATGATGAACTCGTTATGAAGTCGAGAACAAGTTAGATGGAGATTAACTTCAGAGCATGGAAGGCAGTTGACCTCACATCCTTGCTTTCCAAGAATAAAGTCTTGGATATTGTAGCAAGAAAGATGGTAAAGCGAGTTTAAAGAAGGAGAAGAAGAGCAGCGGGCGTTACAACTATGGAAGTTCAAAGATGTTGACATCAATGCGATATCGCATGAGGTGGATTCCATAAAAGACCACTTGATACCTACATCTCCCATCTTGACTCGCCGAAGAAGATATGCGATGCCCTAACAAATCTCTTCGGTAAAAACATTGGACAAGTTATGAGTGAAGAATGAGCTAAGTGACATGAAGATGAATGATGGCGACAACATAACATCATACTTTGTAAGGATCTACGACTAAGAGATCAACTACAAGCTATTGAAGAGATCATTTTAGAAAGGAATTGAGGTGAACATAGTACTCAATGAGTGCTAAGACATGGAAGTGCATTTACCTAAACATGAACAAAGGGAAATTTTAGACTGTTTGAAGAACTTTGGACTTGTTGTGCTCAAAGAAGAATCAAGGATCAATGCAAAAGAAACCTCAAAACTTACGATAACAAAACCTTCACAACAAGATTCAAGAACTTGAGGGACAAAAGAAAGTTCGATTCAAAAGGGAAGCCAAAACAAAAGAAAAAATATTTGAAATCTGATTAGCTAGCTGATGCGTTATCAGGAATCGAGTCAGAGCTAAAGAAGGAGCTTAGAAGCGTGATTGCGAGAAAGGAACACACTGCAAAGAGCTGGATGGAAGAAACTTCTTCTACTAAGGTAGCTCGTACTCTTCTTATTTTCTTGTACATATCTTGCTTGCATAGTATCTCATGCCCTCTTGTATATCTATCTCTTGGAAGATAATGTATTTCAAGAAGAACTATACCTATTAAAGAACAACAAGACAAGGATGAATATCATTAGATAATACATATGAAAGGATGAAATACAAATGTGAGAATAGAATAAAAATCCCCGAAATCAATCTTGAAGACTTGGAAAAAGCAAAGAGATATAGAGATAGAGTCAATGTCGAAGGCGGAAAAAGACTCCTTCGACATTCTACCAAGACAACAAGACGAGGAAGCGTGGAATTACAGCGTCCGGAACAAAGAAAACCAATTATATATATTATTCGCGAGACAATGGAATCACAGAGATAGGCGTGGACTCTATTATATATTGTAAGAGACAATAGGACCGAGGAAACGAGAAACATGGTCTGCGATCGACAGAGGCGAATTACGCTTTATACATGAAGCAAGAGTTGGGAGGGGCTAATCCCACCGCCAATCACGTGAAGATGATGAAAGTAATACTGATGCCATTCAAACATGGCCTTCTGGTAATAAAATCAGTCAGCAAAGGCTAAAAAACATGAAGAAGAACATAAAGAATTCCAAGAAAGAAAGAAAGAAAGAAGGCCTTAAGAACAACCGATCATTGTATGAGAATCCCGCAAGATTACCAATAGGTATATGAACTCTCACTAAAGCAATCAAAAGCGAAGAAACTAGAAAGTCATTGATGAGAAGAGCGATTAATATGGAAAACCCTATGAATACAAGAAAGCATTGCAAGATCGAATAAAGGCTCTCTGGGATGAAGGGAGGAAGACTATGATGATGCGATTGTTCGATTACACAGGACATATCTTGCGGTCGGTATATCGTGCATAACATCCATGGTTGAATTCTATATCGGTCGAGAAATGCAAAGAATGTTCTCTAGAAGGAAATTAATTAAAGAAGCATCTGAGAGCAATCTCAAGACTTTGGAGAACATACGAGAAAAGAGACTCTTGTATATAGATAATAAGAAGACAACTTGATGGAGAAACCTCCGGTTACCTGTGGCGTGGTGAAGATTTCCTATAACATCAAGATATGACCCTTTCGGGCTTCGGATCTCATGATGACAAAGAAGTACCACATGGATATGTTCCGGTTCTCCAACTATGATATACTCTATTGTTCCTATCTACATGAAGCCTTCGGTATTCAGGACTAAAATTTGCATAAACATTACATTATCATGGCCAATTGAGGAGAAAGTGATTCTCAATACATATCTCAGGTAGATGAAGCCCGGTCAAGCATACATTTTGGTAAAGCCTCTGTTCAAGATGAAAGAACTTTTGCATACTCAAGCTAGAGCTCATATGGAAATAACTCTCTTAGATGGAAGGGAAGACTCTCAAACTAAAAGAAGGTACGCAAAAAAATTTATTTCTGTGATTAAAATAAACTCTCCGGTTAGGAGGAGGATTAGAAAATATGTTATCTTTGTAATTGAAAAATGAGTCGTTCGGAAGTGGATTGAGATTTACGTGGACCCGGTGACTTTCCCATTATGGTGTTAACATGGAGGTAGGCCCGATTCTTGATGTATCATGAACTAGCGACTTCCCATTATAAATTAGTCCTGGGGCGGTCATTCTTCTTGGCAGTCCTCGAGTTAATTGGTCAGGTAGAATGAAATTATCTTTGAGAGCAGTCATTCTTTGAAGTTCACAGTTATTGGCTTGATTTGAAAGAATCATCCGATTTTGGGAGTTGATGCGGGATAAGACATTCCCTCGAGGTTATACGGCCCAACTCTCCAGTTACACTTTAATTAATGGAATGTGAGGTGGGGAATGGTCCGGACGATTATTCCTCGGTGGACTCATTCTCTCAGGGTTACACTTTGTTTAGTGCCGGAGGAATGGCCACAAGTGTAGGGAATAATCCGAATAACAATGGGGGACGGTGATTATTTCCTGGAAGACTCATCCTCTCGAGGTTACACTTTGTTTAGTATCAAAGGAATGGCCCAAGGTGAGGGAATAGTCGAACTCATAAATCATGGACAGTTATTCTTCGAGGGCAAACTCATTCTCTCGGGTTACACTTTGTTTAGTGTCGAGGAAGAGATGGCCCGAGGGTGGGGATAGTCCGGACGTTCTTTCTTAGGGCGGAACTCATTCTCCAGGGATACACTTTGTTAAGTGTCGGAGGAATAATGAGGGGTAAAGAGATGGTCCAAACATTCTCGGTCATTCTCTAGGTTACACTTTGTTTTAGTGTCGGAGGAATGGTCGATTTCAGAAATTAGAAACGATCCTTCTTCCTTGGTTGAGAAAGGTAGGTAGATAGCTCATTATTGATATTCTATGATGAGGCGGACCCCGTTTCTTTTCGGACCTCCTGGGGCGATGAGTGAAAGATTGGCCCTTATGATTATTATTGATGTTCTATCTTGAGGGAAGACCTGCTAGGATATCCCGCAGGGCGTGAATGAAAAGATTGGTCAGAATGATTCGGTTTATCATAACATTGTTTCTATGCGATTGAACCTCTTGTGGTGGCATACATTCTTTCAAATCTAACAGACGTGAAATTGAAAAGATTAGCGGAATGATACAATTTTATCATAACATTGTTTCTATATAGGATGCTCTTAGATGTTTGTTATAGGTATATAGCGGTAGATAGGGACTAACATTGGTGAATATATTTCAGGATTCGCAATACATCGTTGTTGATCAATTACTATACACATTACTTGATGTGGTAGTAGACACTTGGATTATGGTTATATTACTACTATGAATAGACACAGTGTGTTCTATCCTTGTTCTAATAATCTGCGCTTGAGAGACCATCAACAGTTTGTGGAATAATGATCAATTTCAAATGAATGATGAACATAAGATTTTTCAAGCGGAAAAGCTTGAGTTGGATCTCTTACTAGTCTTGTATCACTCTATGGTAAAGGAAGTGACTTATCGACACATCATATCAATTACTTTCGGATGAAGTATGGTTTTGAAGATGATACGTCGATGAAATGATAGACGTGCTCGCCCAGTCTAGTCATGAAATATTTTAGATGACTATATTGATGCTAAGATTGAAATGGTATGTTTTGTCCTCAAGTCCATTACGCAGCAAATACCTCTAAAGCTAGGAGAGTGTTAATATTATGGTAGGCTGAGGTATTACCGTGTGAACACAGCGAGAATAGAAAATTTCAGGAAACAGAAGCCCTAATGGGTTGGCTAATAACCCTAGAAACCTTGTTGGCTCAAGAAGATCAAATTTATATTGGGCTATTAGCCTCCAAGACAAAGTCGGCCATAATTAATAATAATATGGTGAGGCGGACACATTACCACCGGAGAGTCGGCCCAACAAGCTGGCGGATTACTGTAAATGCGGAACCTTTGGTTCTCATTTGTATCTGCGGTTACTTGGAATGAGCGATTAGCGTTTCAGGGTCGGTACCTTGCGGTTGTGAGATACAGTGCTTGTGAGTTTGGAAGGGAGAGAGTTCTGCGAGGAATGCGGCATTGCGGCTAGCAATAGATTTTGGTATTGACGAATATCTCTTAGCTGGGGTTTGGAACATCTGATCAACGATGTGCTATCGCCAGGGATTGATGTACTTACTCTTTGTTTGGCCTATCTAACTGAGGTTTTGCTTACGAGGAATTCTCACATTCAAAGGTTAGAGTGCTTTCGGAGGAAGCTTACATTATGATTTGGAATGGCAAGGTATCGTCCCGATGGTAAAAGCAGACACACCATCTTCTATGTTATTCCTAACAGGTTGTAGGCCACACCCCTTCCAGGTCAACCTAAAACAACACAGGAAGGAAACATAACCGCTAGATATTGAGCCTTTCGTTGAAGATGCTAGCTAGAGTTACCATGACAGTTTCAAAGAAAACACTGACTAGAGTTACCATGAGAAAGCGATTCTGAAACCTAAAACCTCTTCAGCCGAGGAGCACTGCTTGTGTGAATTGATATCTCGGAATGAATCGGTCTTAGCTTTCTAGCGCATCTCACAGGTACTCGAGAGAGCTGGGCGTGCCTGAAGTTTGGATTTGAGTCAAATCGGTTTGACCAAGTCAAACAAAACCATGATGGAACTCTATGAAGTCACGAGAACAAAGTTAGATGGGCCTCTGTGACATGGAGAACGGGATTGATTTCATCCTTGCTAAGAATAAAGTCTTGGATATTGTGAAAGGAAAGATCATTGAACCGAGTTTAAAGAGAGAGGAGAGAAGGAGGCAGCGGAGAAGCGTTTACAGCTATGAGAGAAGTTCAAAGATGTTGACACATCAGTACCATAAGTATCATGGTGGATTCCATAAAATACCACATGATACCCTACATATCAAATCTAGACTCATCCGAGGAAGATGCCCTAAAAAGTGTCTTCTCACGTTCGAAAACATTGGACAAGGTTAAATTAGAAGAATGAGCTCAAGTGACATGAAGAAGATGAATGATAGACATCTCTTAACATCATATTTTGTGAGAATTTCTCAGTTAAAGAGATCAACTAAAAGCTATTAGAGAAATCATTCCGAGGAAAAGGGAATTGAGTGAACCAAGGTACTCAAACTGGTCTTTGAGACATAGAGTTGCATTTTCCTGAAACATGAACACACAAGGAAGGATTACTGAGAAATTTGAAGAACTTTGGACTTGTTGTACTCAAGAAGAATCAAAGATCAAAGCAAAAGAGAAAACAACAAGAAAAAAAAAAAAAAAAAAAAAAAAAAAAAAAAAAAAAAAAAAAAAAAAAAAAAAAAAAAGAAATAAAACAAAAGAAAAAAGATATTTCATAGAAAATATAGTGCTGAAGCCAGGAAATACAGGTCACCTCTGAGGATTCAGTGTCCTAAGCTAAAGAAAGGAAGGAGAAACATGAAGCTTATCCCGATTCTTAGAAGAAAAGGAACACACCAAAGACCATGGCGGGGATGTAAGAGACTTTTTCTTCTAAAAAGGTAGCAACACTCTTCTTATTTTCTTGTGCATATCTTGCCGTAGATCTGCATATCTGTATATCTATCTCTTGGAGAATGTGTGTTCCAAGAAGAACTATATCTATAAAAGAACAAACAAGACAAGGGATGAATATCATTGAATGACCATATGAAAGGATGAAATACAAATCATGTGGAAGACATTAAAAGATAAGACCGAAATGAGAGGAATCAATGAAATCTTGAAAGAGACTTGGAGAAAAACAAAGGCGAAAGAAGTCAACGAGGTGGTGAAAGCTGGGGAAAAGACTCACGCGACATTCTATGAGAGACAGCAAAGATGGAAGTGTGGATTAAATTTAGACAAAAGAAAGTAATTATATATATTGGAGACAATAGGGATCTTGGATAGGCGTGGGACTCTATTTATATATTGTAAGGAACTAATAAGGACAAGAGGCGGAAACATTGTGACTGATCAGTGAAAGGGAGGCGATTACATGCACTTATACATGAAGCAAGAGGGATTTGGGAGAATGAAATCCCTGGATACATTGAAAGATGATAAAATATGCTCTATCCATGGTACTTGTCATAAAGACAAGCGTGTTCAACTCAACCTTGAAGAGACCTCTTCCAAGAGAGAAGCCTTAAAAGTATTCACGGTTGTCCATGGATAAGAACCAATGATGAAGGTAAGAAATTAAGAATCTCTGACATGGAATCTATAAAACTCCATGGACCCAGAACTAAAGAAAACAGGAAGAACATAAAGATTCCAGAAAAGAAGAAAGAGGAATGAGAACAACGATTCATGTTGCTCCAAGAATCACAAGATTACTGACCCCAATATGAATACTAGAAGCAATCAATGAGAAGAACCCGAGTCGTGATGAAGAACATTGTATGGAAAACCTATGAATGAAAGCATTTACCGAGATCGAGCGAGGCTCTCTCGGGATGAGAGGGAGAAGACTATGATGATAGTGTTCGATTACACCAAACATATCTTGCATGAGTCATTATATCATTATTCACTTGGCATCTGTGAGTTGGAGTTCTACATCATTTGAATACAAAGAATGTTCTCCAGGAAAATTGAATAAAGAAGCATGGAGAACAATCTCAAGACTTTGAGACATACAGAAAGAGACTCCTGTATGCAAAATAAGAAGAAGACAACGGTGGAGAACCTCCGATTACTTACGGCCAGGAAGCGTGGTGAAGATTTCCTATAACATCAAGATGACTACTTTGAATATCAGATCTGATGATGACGAAATTTTATTTTATGGATATGTTCCCATTTCTCAATAACTATATTATACTCTGTGATGTATCTACATAGAAACCTTCCGATTATTCCATACCGAAAGTAGAAGCATTACGTATCCGTGATGAAGTCAGGAAAGGAGAAAGTGGTTATCCAATACGTTATCCTCGTAGACTGAGCAAATAAACTTACATTTTAGCGGTAAACCCTATTCAGAGATGAAGAACTTGCATGCCAAGCTAGAGCTCAGCAAAATAACTCTCTTAAATTTGGGAAAGGGAACTCTCAAAACTAGAAGAGGTACCTTACACATTTATTTTGTAATGAAATAACTCTCGGGTTAAGGAGGGAGGATTAATATTATTTATCTTTGTAATTGAAAAAATAGTCCGGATGGACAAATACTCTGACCCGAGGAAAGTCGATTAGAATTCACGACGGACTAATGACTTCATTGCTTAGTTGTAACATGGAAGCGGTGATGATGATGTATCATAGACAACGACTTTACATTATGAGTGAAATTCGAACAATCATTTCTTCTTAGCTGATCACTAAAGTGAGTAGTCAAAGTAGAATGAATTACGCCTAAAGCAGGCGAACCATTCTTCGAAGTTCCACGTTGTGGCGGTTTATCGTTACGTTTTGAGTTGATCTGGAGCCAGACATTCCGAGGGTTATACATTCTCTCCGGGTTACTTGTAGGTAGCCGGAGAATAGTCGAAGTGAAATAGATACGGAACCCGGTTATTCCTGACGATTATTCTCTCACAGGTTACACTTTGTTTAGTGGCCGAGGAATGGCGAGGTGAGAATAGTCGAGATAACAATCCTTGGGCGTTTGTTAAACTTCCTGAAGAGCGAACAAATTAATAATAACCCTCTTGAATAGACACATACCTAGAAGGAGAAATTACGCTATGAATTTAGCGGAGTTACTACTCATCTGGGGCACCGATTCTCAATTTGTAGCATCTTAATGATTCACGAACGAGAGCCGGTTACTTGGCTGATTTTACCCGATTGGGCATTACCGCTGCAGTTGAAGTTTGAATGCGCATGTTTGGAAGAGGGTTAAGTGCCGGTACCATATTAGATTTAAGTAATGGCTTGAATATATCTTTTGGCGGAGTTTGCGTTTTATGCGATTAAACTTTGTGATACGCTATCGCAGGAGATTGATATTGCACTACTCTTTCGACTATCTAACTAGAGGTTTCTCCGGAGAGTTCGATCAAGGTTAAGATTACTTTCGGAGGGAGAGCTTGACCACTATGGTTGGGTGAAAAGGTATCGTCAATGGTAAAACAAAGCACACCATCTTCTATATTCGCACAGGTTATAATTTACCTTGATCCGACCCTAAAGCGGCGGAAAGGAAACACCTTACGCTAGATAATGAAACTCGTTGAGAATGCCCGTAGCTAGGAGTTACTAGCGAGGGAAGCGGTTTTAAACACTGACTAAGGTTACCGGCGAGAAAGCGGTCACGAAACCTAAACCTCTTATCCGAGCACAACAAGGTGGCAGATTGATATCGAGATAGTCGGTCGCGCTATGCGCATCTGGTACTCTTAGAAAGCTAAGACATGAAGTTTGAATTCTGGCGGGGTCAAATCTGAGGGTTTGACCAAAGTCAAAATAGCTCCGATAGACTCTATGAAATTAGAACAGAGTTGGATGGAGCCTCTAACCCGGGCATGGAAGACAGGTTGACCTCATCCTTGCTAAAATTGTATGTGTTGGATGTTGTGAAAGGAAATATCATGGAACGACAGTTTGAAGCGGGAAAAGAGGAGGAACCTCAAAACATTGCAGTAATGGGAATTTCAAGGACAATGACATCGTGCCATGAGTATCATAGTGGATTCCATAAAGTACCACCTGATACCCTGGCTCCCTCCATCGCCAGACTCATGGAAAGGCGTGCGCCTTAACAAGCCTCTTCTCAGTCAAAACATTGGACGGTGCGGAGTGCGAAGAATTGAGCTCAGGTGACATGAATGAATGATAGCTGATAACCGCTAACATCATACTTTGTAGGGATCTCCCCACAAACTCAGAAGTTAACTACAAACTATTGAAGGAACCATTTTAGAAATTGGTGAACGCATAAGTACTCAATGGTCTTTAAGACTGGAGGGATGCATTTATGGCTTATATGAACCTGAGAGGAAGTAGTACCCGGAGCATTTGAAGAACTTTGGACTTGTTGTGCTCAAGAAGAATCAGGGATCAATGCAAAGGAGAAACCAAAAAACCCGATCAAAGCCTTCGCGGCAAGATTCAAGAACTTGGGGAGAAAGAAAGTTCGATTAAAAGGAAGCCAAAGACAAAGAAAACATATTCCAGGAAATCGATTAGCTTCAAGCTGAAAATGGGAAATACTGAACCGCTCCTGAGGGGAATGGGTGTCAGGAGCTAAAAGAAAGGAAGGAGAAACACGAAACATAGATTGCTGAAGAAAAGGGCAAAGAGACTAGCGGGATGGGAAAGGAGACTTCTTCTACTAAAAGAATGGCTGAAACACTCTTCACTGGCCTTTGTACATATCTTGCATCACGTCTGTACATACCATCTTAGCATATCTATCTCTTGGAAGACCAATGTGTTCCAAGAACTATACCTATGAAAGAAAAAAAGACAGGATGAATTCACATTAGATAATACATATGAAAGGATGAAATACACAAAATCATGGGAAGACATTACAAGATAGGATCGAAATCAGAAATCAATCTTGAAGACTTGGAAAAAAGTAAAAGGCAGAAAAAGTCCAACAGAAAAGGAAAATTTGGAAAAAGACTCTTGACATTCTATAGAGGCAAACTAAAAGTTGGAAGCGTGGATTCTGTTAGACAAGAAAACCAAATATATATTGCAGAAGAAAATAGGGATCACGAGGATGCGACGTGGACTCTATAATATATTGTAGAAGACAATAAGGAAAGGAGACAGAACCATGGACTCAGTCAGACGAAGGAACATATTATATGCACTTATACATGAAGAGAGGATTAGGATGGATCTAATCTTATGATCCATTGTAGATGATGAAATGTGTATATCCATGGTATCAACCATGAAAGGCAGTACATATTCAATTCAACCTCAGAATAAGACTTCTTTGAAGAAAAGCCTTAAAGTTTTCTTGGTTGTCCATCCAGATCAGTGAACCAATGATGAAGGTAAAGAGTGGAATCTCGGCATGGAATCTATAAAACTCCATGGACCCCAAAGAGCTAAAGAAAACATGAAGAAGAGATTCGAGAAAGAAAGAAGAATCGAACAACCAGGTCCCATTGTGTCGAGAATCACCATCCACCGACCTAATATATGAACTCACTAAAGCAATCAAGCGAAGAGCAGAAATTAAAATTGATGAGAGCGATTATTTATGGAAACCTATGAGATGAAAGCATTACTAAGATCGAACCCAGGAGCTCTCGGGATGGGGGAGAAGACTATGATGATCGGTGTTCGATTACACCAGACATACCTTTGCATGAGTCATTATATCGTGTAACATCCATGAGTTGGGGAATTCTACATCGGATAATACAAGAATATTCTCGAAGAAATTGGGTAAAATATCTGCGAGCAATCTCAAGACTTTTGAGACATACCCGAGGAAAAGAGACTCACAGCCTCTGGATAAGAAGACAACTTGGTGGAGAACCTCGATTACTGTGGCGTGGTGAATTTTCTATAACATCCAAGATGACTACTGGGAAGCTCAGTCTGAAGTGATGATAGAAGAGTACCACATGGATATGTTCGGTTCTCCAACTATAATGATGTACTCTATTGTTCCTTATCTCATGAAGCCTTCCGCGGTATTCGGACTAAAGAGTACAAGATTTGCATTATCCATGATGAAGTCGAGGAAAAGAAGTGATTCTCCAATACATATCTCAGTAGATGAGAAGCGGAATCATACACATTTTGGTAAACCTCTATTCAAGATGAAAGAACTTGCATACTCAAGCTAGAGCTCATGGAAATAACTCTCTCTTAGCTAGAAGGGAAGACTCTCAAAACTAGAAGGAATTACAAACATTTTATTTTTTGTAATAGAAATAACTCTCGGTTAGGAGGGAGGATTGAAAAATATTATTTATCTTTGTAATTGAAAAATAGTCAGATTGGACAGATTCTTTCCTACTCGGAAAATGGATTGAGATTTCGGCCGATTGATGACTTCCATTAGTTAACATGGGAGAAGCGGTGATTGATGATGTATCATAGTAATGACTGTTATAGAGTGGTCTAGGACAATCATTCTTCTTAGCGGTCACTCCGAGTGATAGTCCAAGTAGAATGAGTCCATATAAGCCCGTGATTAATTTCTTCGAAGTTCACATTGTGGCCGGTTTCGAAATGCTTAGTTTGGAGGGTTGATCTTGAGACAAACATTCCCCTGAGGGTTATACATTCTCTCCAGGGTTACACACTTTAGTGTAGGAGAATAGCCAGAGTCAGGGGAATAGGTGTGGTCCTTCCTGGGAATGGAGCTGTTCTCTCCAGGGTTTACACTTTAGTTTGACCTGGGAGGAATGGCGGGGGTAGAGAATAAGTCGAGGCTCAACAATCATGGGCGATTATTCCTTGACTCATTCTCTCAGGTTACACTTTGTTTAGTGTTGGAGGAGATAGCCCGGGGAGTGAGCAATAGTCCAGACTCAACAATCGAGGGGACATTTATTCCCTTGAGGCGAACAAATTTCTCTCCAGTTACCGTTGTTTACCCAGATGTGAGGAAAAGAATAGCCCAGGTGGGGAATAGTCCGGAGTTAATCATTTCCTTGGGCGGACTCTTCTCCTACGAGCTACACTTTGTTAGAGTGTGGAGAATGGCTAGGTAAGGAATGGTCCAAGCATTTCGAGGCCGATTCATTCTCTCGAGGTTACACTTTGTTTAATGTCAGAGGAATATAGTCGAACTCAGAAAGTAGAAACAATCCTTCTTCCTTGGTTGAGAAGAATAGGAAAGAAAACTCATTATTGATATTCTATATTGAAGGAAGACAATCTCAGACCTCCTGACGTGAAGTGAAAAGATTAATGAGATAATTAATATTGATGTTCCCATCAAAGGCCGGTTACTCTTTGAATGTCTAGGGCAGTAGTGAGATTGGTCGGAGATGATTTGGGTTTTATGCCATTTGTTCCTGCCTGAAGCTAGGAGACTCTTGTGGTGGCAGGACATTCTTTCGAGATCTCCTGGTAGTAGTGAAAGATTAGCCCCTGGAATCATCCATGGGTTTTATCACTATCTGTTGTTCTATATGGGATGCTCATTGATTGTTTGTTATGAAAACTATATAGCCGATGGAATGAGGACTCTTCGTGGTGATATGTTTCAGGTCCGCTCTCATTGTTGATCGTGCCCTTGCTGATGTGGTAGTGTACCTTTGGATTGTAGTTATGTACTACCTATATGAATAGATGCAGGTGTAATTTCTATCCTTTTCTAATTGCCTTGGAGACTATCAGCAGGTTTATTGGAGATAATGATCATTCGGATGAATGATGAACATAGATTTTCAAGACAGAAGCAATTGAATAACACATACTCATATCCTTTCTATGGTGAGGGTGAATTATCCAACATCATATCCAATTACTCAGATAGAGTATGTTTTAGAGAGATGATGCAATTATTATTGATGGTGATGCACATGATCTAGTCATGAAATAGTCTAGATGACTATATTGATACTCTGGGGTAAATGGTATGTTTTGTGTGCTCAATACCATTACCATTAAATACCTCTCTAGATAGGAGAGAGTGTAATATTATGGTGATTTAGGGAAGTACCCCCACATGTGAGAGCATTAGCGAGAATAGGAGCTACGGGAAACAGAAACCCTAATAGGTTAGCTATAACCCTAGAAGCCTTGTAGGCTCAAGAGAAGATGTCATTCTGAACAGTGGCCTCAAGAGAAAAATTGACCATAGTGTGTAACTATATGCCCAGAAACAGACCACATGCAGAGGGAGAATTCCGGCCCCAACAAATTAGGCGGGATTACTATATCGGTGTCAATTCCATTTGCCAGCATCTCAACGATTCACGGTTATAGCCAGTTACAGCCAATTTCTGATTAGATGCATACTTGCAGTTCACCCGATGCAGTGCATGAGTTGAAGGAAGGATTGCAGTGCGAGGCACCTTAATATAGTTCATTATTGGCTTGAATATCTAGCTAGGTTTAGAACTTATCCCTATCCATTTTGTGTCACATTATATCCCTTTAGGGATGGTGTGCTACTGTTTGCTCTCTAGCCTAGGGGTTTACTAGGAGAATTCTGAATAAAGGTTAAAAGGTGCTAGGAGAGTCTTCAGCAGTATAGTTTAGGTATTATCATCAATGGTAACTTGAGCACACCATCTTCTTAAATCCCTATATGGATATCCTCCACTGTCAATAAAAGAGTGTGTTTATGGTTGGGTGACGAAGGTATCATCAATGGTAAAAACGAGCACACCATCTTCTTAAATCCCTATATGGATATCCTCCACTGTCAATAAAAGAGTGTGTTTTCTCCAAATTCAAGGCCCCTACTGTAAAAAACTACTTAGTAACTTTTGATGAAGTCCTCTGCATCTTAAAAATTCATCTTGAGCAATCCAAGAATCAAATTAAGAAACAAGTTGATTTGAAAAGATTTGACTGTGAATTTGAAGTAGGGGATTAGGTGTTTGTTAAATTACAACTGTACAAACAAAATTCACTCAAAAACTACAAAACTCATAAACTTGCACCCAAATTTTATGGCCCTTATCAAGTCCAAAGGATAATTGGCAAGGTAGCATATGTGATAGACATACCAAACAAGGGTAAATTACATGATGTCTTCCATGTTTCATGTTTGAAGAAAAAGATGGCTCCAACAACTTTGGTACAATCAGAACTACCCCTTTTGGATGAAGAAGGTAGACTAATAGTGAAGCTCAAAGAAATATTAGAGGTTAGAACCAATGCCCTTCGTTTGGGAAGTTTGAACGAATACCTTATCTGACATGTGGAAGAATCGACTAGAAGAGGAAGCCACTTTGGAAAATGAAGACTTCATATAAGTCATTCATCCTTACCCATGCTTCGAGGTTGAAGGATTTTGAGTGGGGATAAATTGTTACAAACCTTATTTAATTATGTTTAAAGTATTGTACCCCATATGGGGTTCCATGCGTTCCACCATGCACATAAAATCCACCCCAGCCTGTCGCATCTCCTCCAGGATTCACTTCTCGAGGAGACTATTTATTGCAGGATGGTGTGATGGGAGTTTTCACCCCATGATATCTATGGAGCTCTGGTTTAGGATACCGCCAGGAGTAAATTGGAAGTGTACTACAGAGGACAACGTCCACTCTGTTGTAATTGCGCCCTTAATGCACCAGTTTGAGAATATTTCCATATGATTTTTCGACTTTTAGGATATGTTTCTCCTTTTAGCTATGTATGCATGCTTGGATTCTCCTCCGGAGAGGTCCAAACATGCATAGATCCAAACGGTCTCTCTTCCTTCTCTGTTCATTTCCATCGGCATTGAAATCATGCCTCGTGAGCATGGTCACTTTCACAGGGGTCCTGATTACCAGAGATATGTTTCCAGTCGAGGAAGAGGCACCAATGTCCCTTTAAGCGAGCCAGTGCAACCTCCCTCTTAGGAAACCCATTTTGCAGCAGAGTAGAGTATTGAGACCAACACCACATGGGATATTTGGGGTTGTGCAGTCATTGAGGAGGCCTCGACTGCTTCGCTTCCTGAGTTTACCATGCACTTGGGCATGTCTCGTTAAGAGCACACAACTGCTGCAACACACCATGATTTTCTGAACACTCCACCAGAAGGTCATTGGGGATTTCTAGTCATTGAAGAGGCTCCCCCATTGATTACCCTTCAGGAAGCAATTCGAGTTCCAGAGGAGACCCCTGATTCTTCTCTGCTTCACTTCTTCGAGGAGCATCTTAATGTGATCATGGATATTCGCCGAGATGTAGCAGACCATCTGTTTCGACAGGAGTGCATAAATCATTGGTTGGACCTTCTTTTCAATGCTCTGTCAGGCGAGCCTTCTTCCAACCACTATCCGGTATGTCACCAACCCTTCAATTTAGATCCAACCTAGCACCAACACACCACTGGAGGCGAAGATCGCCACGCTACTGGGGCTTGATTCCTTTGGTTTTGCTTCTGTTTTTATTTTTTCTTATAGCTCTTTAGGAAAATTAAATGGCTTCCCATCCATATCTATATATTCAGATACACTATGATCTGTCTAGTTCCATGCATAGAGACAATATGATTTTTCCAGGAATCCGGAGACGACTTTGGTTTCCACTTTTTGGCAGCCTGGGCCCTAGGTTTCAAAGATTATATAATCTCTTCAGTTCTTAGAGACAATACATCTTTTATTTAAAAAAAAAGGTTTAAATTATTGTAATTATTCAATGGTCAACATGCCCGCATGTAAGGGAACATCCCAATTGTTCGGTGGGTATCAATTGCTGTCACTAGACATTGTAAATCATCATGGAATCATAAATATATATTTTATTTTAAATCGGTTTCCTATAGAACCAAGGGAGGAGAATTTGAATCAACACCAAATCATCTCAAAAGGAAGATATTCAACAAATTGTATTCTGAAATGAAAATCAACAACGACAAATATTGTGAGGGGAGCCTCTTTTATAGAGAGGAGGCTCAACAATCCTCTTATTACAATAATATTTATCTCCCTAGATCTAGCGTAAGATATCATAAAAAGGCTTATCCTCCAACTAACTATGAGGACGAGTTTAAAAATACATAAACTATATAAGTAGTTGTGCTACATGTACAAAATTCTCCCAAGAGACAGGACATCCCACCCCAAAATAGGAAGAATAAGGTAAATGAGACCAATTTTCCTCCATAATGCATGGTAACCACCTTAACAACCTCCTCAAGACTAGATCAATCCACAAAATGAGCCAATGTCTATAAGGGAGACAAAAAAAGGCCACACATGTGGCATGTGGGAGGATCCAATAGGTGCTACTCATAAAAAATAGCTCAAAATGGTCATAAGTGAGGTCTCTAAGGTGAAACCACCTCCCAAATCCATGCTAACCACCTTCCCCAAGTCTAGGAGGGTCCAAAAAAGTCAAATGTGCCAAGTAGATGCTCCAACGATCCAATGATGCAATCTCCAAGGTGGACGACTCCTCTAAAAGTGTGACACATGCCTCCAAATATGATGATATGGTTGAGCGCTCTATGTATATGATGTGACAAGCCCATGTGCATGAAGAATCATCTAATAATTGTCAAGTCATTGGAGAGAGGGGCCCTCCAAGGTTTCACCGCATAAAAATATGTAGAGGCCCCTCATGAGGTGGTTTTACATGATCTCAAGTGCTAAATATATGTCATAAGTCCCAAAAGTGATAAGTGAACGATACCCTAGGCGAAAGTGAGACAAATACATAAATAGATCCATTCTTAGGCTAAGGAAGTGTGCTTTCTAGGTGTGGAAACCCTTACAATACATTAACACAACTTTTACATAATGGTAAAGTGAGAAAACCTAGGGGTTCCCTAAGTTACGTTTCATAATAGATCCACTCCAAGACCCTTTCAGACCCACCTTGACCATAAATGAGATGTAATGGATGGTCAGTACGAGCCATAAGGGTAGGGACTATTTTGAAATGGGGACTAGGTGGATGGGCCATGACAAACCACAAGGGTATAGAGAAACCACCTAGTTGAAAAACAAAACATGTTACATAGATCAATACGCATGGTCTAGTACACTACATAAGATACACGGTCACACTTTTGGCTGATCACAACATAAATACAAACCCTTGTGATGGCACACTTGATCACATAACCCTGAGATCTGACATCATCTCAAAATATGCACGAGATCGACTCAGATACTTGAAAAATTTTGATGAAGAAAATGAGGCACTCCTCAAATGAAATTGAGGGGTAACATCTGACTCTAACTTAGGGACATGTTCTCTGTGTGAGAGTGCATGAGAACCCCAACATCTACAAAAACCTGCTAATATGAAACATTCTAACCAAATAGGTATTAGATACCGGAGAGGGACAAAGACACAAGTGCCTTGCCCCTTCCCAAGATAATAATAAATCAAAGCAGGAAAGGAACATGGACACTGTTTAGATACATTATAACTCATAAGGAGAAATTATAACATGAAGAAACAAATAAGATAAAATGCACACAAACTAAATCTAATGCTCATGCTAAAGATTTTATTCATTCTAATTTAATTTACAAGGATGCCTAATGGCATAAGATATTATCTTCAAAGAACAATTTCATAATTTTCCAAATTATGGGTAAGGGCAATTTCTCACCACCTAAGTGACTAAGATAGAAATAATTATCACATGTAGTACTTTCAATTTTATAGGGACCCAACCAAATACTTTTTCGAACTTACCATGTTTTACTTGGATTTTCGATTCTTTTATTCCACATGAGAAAAAGATCATGAACGAATTGAATTGTATATAAATATACAACAATACTTACTGCCTATGAGATGACCTACCAACAACTTGTGTATTTTTATTTTTAGCACTTGTTCTTGCCTTTTGCACTCTCTCTATTGCACTTCTGAGGATGCTATTTCAGAACTTGGGTGAGATTTTGTTCAATTGATTCTTCTGTTGACCCTTATAAATCTCAAGATCTTCATCATCATCAACATCTTTTCAATATTTTTCAATCCAAGTCAAGTGGTGCTTATTGCCTCCCTCTCCTCCTTTTCATTCACCATCACTCATGATCTCTGCAAATCTAACTTAATGCCTATACTTTCTTTAGGGAAAACTATCGATGCTTGATGTTCAAGAATCACATCCTCCTCTTTGTATGCATATTCTCTACTAACATCATCACAACTACTATCATCTATGGACTCACTTTGCATGTACACTTTTTTTGCTCTCCTTCATCTTCCATGCTCTCTGGAATTAACTCCTCTTGTTGTGATCACATCATATTCACCCCATCATCTTTTTCACTTTAGTAACATACTTGTTGCATCATTCCACCTTGGTTTTGGACTAGTTTTCTAGTGTTCTAAGAAGCAATGAACCATGGTTCTATATTCTATGGTCGCTGAGTATGCCAACATTCTCCTATTGGAAGCATCTTGTTTGGATGGGAATGATTATTGATCAATTTGGTCTTCTTCAAAAGGGTCCCACCCCTTTCTATTGTAACAATCAAAGTACCATCAAACTTATTCATATCCTATAGATGATTAAAAATCTATCGAAAACTATCGATGCTTGATGTTCAAGAGTCACATCCTCCTCTTTGTATGCATATTCTCTACTAACATCATCACTACCACTATCATTTATGGACTCACTTTGCATGTCCAATTTTTTTTCTCTCCTTCATCTTCTCTACTCTATGGAATTAACTCCTCTTGTTGTAATTGCATCATCTTCACCCCATCATCTTTTTAACTTTGGTAACATACTTGTTGCATCATTCCACCTTGGTTTTGGACTAGTTTTCTACTGTTCTAAGAAGCAATGAACCATGGTTCTATCTTCTATAGTCACTGAGTATGCCGACATTTTCCTATTGGGAAGCATCTTGTTTGGATGAGAATGATTATTGATCAATTTGGTCTTCTTCAAAAGGGTCCCACCCCTTTCTATTGTAACAATCAAAGTACCATCAAAATTATTCATATCCTATAGATGATTAGAAATCTAAACATGTTCAACTTTGGATGCACTATATCCATCATCTCTATACTTTGGTATGTATTATGCCCATCTTTGTTCCTTCAGCCGATCAACGTGTAGATATCTTCACCAAAATATTATCGAGATCCACCTTCACTAGTTTGTGGAATTGTATTGGTGTGGGCTCACTTACCATTTAGGGAGGACATTGTGTTATAATAACATCTCTTTGTGGTCCCTATTCAACTTAAGGACGATTGCTTGAAATATTAGTGTAATTTGTACATATGGCCACGACTCATGTATCATTATTACTTGTCATTATGGCTATGACCATATTTTTTATTCTTTTATTGTATTACTAGGTATGGTTAAGGCCGACTTAGTCAAACTTGATATGTAGCCTTGATAACCTTCTTGGGGTGTGTGTGTTTGTTTTGTGGGCCCATAACCTCCCCTTGAAGGGAGGTTAGGATATTTAGACACTAGGAGTTAGTTAAGGTCAACTTGGTCTAATGTAATATTAGATTAAAGTGTGCTTTTAGTATGTTTCCTTAGTGTGCTTTTGTACTTTTCTAATCTGATAGTCACAATCATGTCCTACACATGAGTGATCCTATTGTTCAAACACCTCCTCGATATTAACGACACTTGATTTGTGGCTTAACACTGAATTGGTACATGATATCTATTTAAAGAGCATGGGGGGTCATTTGTCAATTATCGATTGTTAGAGATGTCCATGTAATCTATTCTTTTTGCATTAATATATTGCCTCAAGTGGCCATGTTTAATGGGGCTGTGCATTATTTCCCTCCTTGAGGTTTTAACCACATAAACATCGGTGTATTGATCTTTGATATCTATGTGTGAGCATTTTCCTTAAGGTGTTCAACTTGTGTGAAGATACCATTGTTTTATAACATGGTATTAGAACTCTCTTAAAGATTCACTCCCATTGTTGATCTAGATTTGGATATTTTCTAATTGCATGCAACAAAGAACTTTTGGTTTATGTTGTTTTTAAGTATTTTGGGTTGAGAGGATCACTCCATTGTGCCCATAGTGTTGTTTTCATATAATGTTTCATGCTACACACACTGGTGTGGTCCATTTTTGAAAATTTTATAGTTTTCAACATTCTATATTGAAATTTTTATAAAAACTACGATAATCCTCGTTTTGTGAACTTCCAAGTGGCACAACTTTTGCATTTGGGCACCATTTTGGGTGTATTTTTTGAAAGTGATTAATTTTTCAAGCTCTTTCTACTTGAGTAGTTAATTTCTAAGTTTAAAGTTAAATTTCATACAAATCGTCATATGGACAATCCAAGTGAGATTCTACTTACTAGTTATAACTACTTCTCATGGAAATCCCAAAAGGAGGATTTACTTAGAAGTAAGAGACTTTACCAGATTACTCGTGGAACAAAGACTAGCCCCATTGATACATCAAAGAAACCCAATTGGGATAATAAAAATGATTCAACACGTGGATTGATAGGGATGCCAATCTCTAGTGATTTATAGTTTCACTTGCAAGGGATTGAAACCCCAAATGAAGGTTGGAGAAAATTGGAATATGTGTTTGGTAAACATATTGAGATTTGAGCCCACTAGATTGACAATCAATTGATTGCTCTAAATCCTAGTGATTTCTCTTGCATTGAGTATTTTCTATCTAAGTTTAAGTCACTTTGACTTTGACTTTAAGAATGTAAGATATAAAAGAGAGATGAATAACTCATATATGTTATTGTTGCTATGCTTGGAACTGGATTTTCTTTCTTTGTATCTACTTTTCACTCCACCAAAGAATCCCTAATTAGTCAAGGGTCTACCTACAAAATTCCTGTTTCTGAATCTTTTTGTGATTCTCTTATTAGAGAGAAAGATAATCTCTTGCATCTTGGATTGATCAGTATTGTAGGTATTTATAACAGAGCTTTAGTGGCATAAAAAAATAAAGGTCCCAATCATCCTAACAAGCAACATTCTCTCAACAACAAACAAAACAAGGGTTTTAGACCCCCTCAATGTTCTCTTGCTCCGAATGTTGATAAAGGAGTTGAGCCAAAAGGAAAGAAGTCTAACAAGAATTTCAATTTTTGTGGGAAAGAAGGTCATCTAGAATCACATTGCTTAAAAAATATGGAATTACTCAAAGAAACCATGAAGTAGAACAACCTCCAATTGGATAAATATTCCTCCCATTCCTCAATATATATGCTCTTCCCAATTCCAATTTTCCTCTCAATGCATGGCATTCTAGTTCTTCAAATGAGTGGATTATTGATTCTAGAGATTCCTATCATATGGATAAGGATCAAGCCATTTTTTTTGCTATTAATTGACTTAACACCAAACAAATATTTGTTGGTGATGATAGATCTGTAAGTGTTTAGGATCGAGAAAAATTCAGGCAGTTGATGGTCACTTTAATGATGTACTATGTGCTCCTAGTCTCTCTTATGCCATTTTTTATGTCTATCAAATCACTCACTTTGGTGAAGGAAAAACATGGAGTTTTCACCTCACTTAGTTGTAATAAAGAACTTAAATGATCCTCAACATATTGTATCATCAAGAAAAACTGATGATGTTGTCGAGTTGTATACATTTGACAACTTTGTGTCATCTTCTTTTCCTTAAGTTTTTATTGCTCATAGCAATGACATGAGAAAAATTTGGCATGAGTGGTTTCACCACCTCAATTACTGGTCATGGCAAAAACTATGTAAACATACTATTATCACTAGTCTTCCTCTCATTTCTTTCATTTCCTGTAGGGATGGTGTTTGTTTGGGTTGTGTTCTTGGAAAGCATCATTAGGAAATTTTTGATAAACATGTCTCTTGGCATGCCTCGACTCCCTTACAATTGTGCATAGTGATTTATGTGGTCCACTTCCTTCTTATTATTTCTCTAGGGGAAAGTACTTTTTAAGCTTCATTGACGACTTCTCTGTAAGTTTTAAACCTGCGAAGTAAAGCAATGCATATAGATTCTTAAGCAATACATAAATTCATCAATGGCTCATACACAGAGTACACAGAGATTTTTACC
>SNQJ01S0040159.1:41272-52224 GCA_010110895.2 Picea sitchensis
GAGAGATATAATCACACCTTGAAAGAAATGACAAATTGTATGATTCAATCTAAGGTATTAAGTCCTCCTTTTTGGGTAGAATCCATTAAGTTACTATTATGGAGAAACCCCCCCTAGTGGAAAGGTGAACACTCCCTTAGATATTCCCTTGATCCGAGACACAATGTGTGATAGATAACAATAAAATTTTCATCTATCTCAACTAGATATGATCCTAAATCATGCAATAACAAGGAAGAGAGTGATTCATACCTGGTTCTCGATAGTTGTCCTTGCCTATTCCTTGCTGATGCAACTCCAAAAATCTTGTTCCAGCTCTTGCCACCTTCTTCCTCCACACAAGAGAACAAAAAATACCAGATTCATATCCTTCAAGAACTAGGAATGTCAAATATTTGTTATATCTAACCCTATTTACTCAAGAAAAACCATATCTACCATTTATCAACATACATGATTGAATATAACATCAATGGAAGGGGAAAACCATACATATCTATATTGAATGTGGGGAAATTACATCAATACAATTTTACCTTGACTCCTGATTGAAGCCTCTCCTAGATCCTTGCTTCAACTCCTCCTTATCCTTCACACAAGCAAGGCCAAATTGATATGAAGAATGACTACAAAAGAGCTTCTCTGAAATCCCACAACATAAGTTTTCTTCTCCAATTCTTCCTCCCTTTCTCCCTTGGAATGCCTTCCTTTTGTAGATTGATGGAGGAGGATAGGGGATGCATCTATACCTCTAGAACTTAGTGAACTCTGAGTCTAGTATGATTTCCCAAGCTCATATTTGAGACGACGAATTCACCCAGTGCCGATCTCCTCATAACTCACCAAATTTGGAAGGTTTTAGGGGTGGCTGTGGGCTGCCAATGGTGCAATTGGAAACTAGTTTCACTGTACTAGTACTGCAACATGTAGCTGATCACACCTTGCTAGGCATGCGAGGTGTGAATTCCCTAAAAAATTGAGAAATCCAAGGAGGAAGGGTGTGTCTTAGCATGACAACATCAATAGGTCCTCCATGTGTCTCTAGGGTGGAAAATAGAGCTATAATAGATGCCCCCTAATATGTGAGGCTAGAAGAGAAATTGATGGCCGAAACACATTATAATATCCATAAACATGAAGCGAAATAAGGAGATGGGATATCAAGGAACCAATGAGTACCTGTAATCAGTTGTCAACCAAACATGTATATAGATCATCCCCGAGGTAGGAATACCCATGCTCTGAAGAGACATAAAGCATGGTCACCAAAACAATACACTACAGATCCATGCAGTGAAATGCAAGACCATGGCCACAAAAAATTACACAGTTGATCCATGTCATAAAAAATATCATAGCCATGAGAAAATGCAATATGGATCTATGTCATAGTATACATAAGGAAGACACCGAGCATCAATGAGAGTACCCATGTGGTATTCAAAGTACTAATACAATAGTGATATACTCCATCACAACTAGAGAGGGGTAGCATGAATGAGTGATGTTCTCCGAAGCCCAAGGTCTTCGCCCCAACTCCGATGGTACGATTCTACATCATGCAACTAAATGAGTTGATGTCGAGCATGGTAGAAATTGTCTGATTATTTTTCATTGATGAATATTGTTAACATACGTGATTGGACCCACCAATAATGAAAATGGACCCCAAGGTACCTAGTGCAATATAGTGAGTGTGAATAGAGTAGATGAATCGATCGATTAGGATTCAATTATATAAATCCATTGTCGATCATGAGGAAACCTGCTGCTGAAGACTGCAAGTTACAAGGTACTAGTTGGTTTCTAGATTGTCTTTCCTAGATAAGGTGTTGATGCCTATAAGAAGAGATCCATCAAAGGAGGGCCTTAAGGTATCCCCCATC
Organism: Picea sitchensis; assembly: GCA_010110895.2. NCBI lineage: Eukaryota > Viridiplantae > Streptophyta > Pinopsida > Pinales > Pinaceae > Picea > Picea sitchensis. Next base: position 43,159 of record SNQJ01S0040159.1, read on the forward strand.
AATTGACATGAAACATACACTGAGAGATGTCGTGAAGAGATAAAATCACCAAGTACAACTAATATAGGGATGACCGGCACAGATGGTCAACAAGACGACATATGGTTGACTCATGCTTACTTCCCTTGAACTTATAACACAACATACTGATGACCTGGAAACATTGACTCAAGATCACCATTGATATAGTGATACAAAACATGAGGCATTGAAGCACTCTCCACGGTGACTGGAAGAGTAACCATCCCGAGGAGTATATGACTCATACTATTGGTACGTCTCCTATGCAAGCTATAACTCAATTGTAAGACAAAGACACAAAAAAGTTCCATGTTCAAGGGTGATGTGACTAACGACTGCCACTTTTTAGAATATATATCAATGGTAAACACCCCCCACTCTTTTTTTTTTTGAGTGTTTCCTTCATGGCCTTACAAGTGATAAAGAGAAATAAAAGTATGCTAGATAGTGTCTTTTTTGTATAGTTTTACGAGTCCGAAAAAGAGGTAAAATATTACTTGATAAAGTGTCTTTTTCATGGTTTAACAAGCATGAAACATAGTTAAAAGTGAGCTCATCTAGAGAGGAGTGGATCAATGGCATGCATCTATGTTCCAAGCACGTGGATCCAACCTATGAAAAATGAATACATAATGGTACTAGCAAGTGATTTCCACTCATTGCAATGGTTCTCTCCATGGGTAAAGGGTAAAAAAATGAAGGAAAGCTAATGAAAAAGGCAAGAGATCAAATGTGACTACAATGATGGTAAGCGAGATTAAAGCAAAAAAAAACGTGGCGATAGGTACCGATGTCATGGACCAAATTATAATAAATGTAATTTCATAGATAAACACCACAACCTACAACCATTAACTGATAAATATAAAGATACATGACTCAATATTACAAAATTTATAAGGAGCGTGTCGTGAGTAACTTATCTGAAATTTGAAGGAATCAACTTGCTTAAAATGCCATGAACGTCGAACCATGGAACTCCAATCCTTGATCCAACATGTCACAACAGAGTGTAGGGGACAACTCTCCTCCCGACCAACCCCTCAATCATCACGACTGAGATCCCCGAGCCCTCAATCCACTACTATGCCAATTCTTCCTAGCCTTGTCCCCAAATTGGCCAAGCAAGGAGAGATGACATTTCCTCCTTCTTTGTCCATATATAGAATCCATACATGATAAAGAATTCGATCCCTAGGATCCACTTTCATTATGTAATTATTTCTTTATCTTACCTGTTTCTTTCCCCATAAACTTATCTTATTTTTAATGTTTTTCCATAATTATCTTTACTTATTTTACCCCTTTCTTTTATTACACAAATATTTATTTTAAGTACTTATTATGATCCATTTATGATAATTATGATAATTATTTATTTAATTAATAATAATATGGGGCATGACATACTCCCTCCCTTTAAGGAACTCCATCCCGAAGTTAACTTATGTATCTTCCACATCACCCTTTGTTGAACTAGTATAAGGCCATCAACCACATCAGGCATCGAAAGCTCCCAGGAAGCATGAGAAACACTCTAGCAGTTCTTCCCAACTTTCAAAACCAGACTTAAATCCTCTCATTCTATCAGGGCTCAAAGGCACCATAGCTCATCTTGGTCTATGAGGGCTATAAGGCACTAGACCAAAGCATCTTGGTCTATCAAGACTCTAAGGCACCAGACCTCATATTGGTCTATCAGGGCTCTAAGGCACCAGATCAAGGCATCTCGGTCTATTAGGGATCTAAGGAACCATACCTCATCTTGGTCTATCTTGGATATAAGCCACTAGACCAAGGAATCTCAGTCTATCAAGGCTCTAAGGCACCATACCTCATCTTGGTATATCAAGGCTTTAAGACTTCAGATCAAGGAATATTAGTGTATTAGGGCTCTAAGGAACTAGACCGAGGCATCTCAAAAGGTTGGGACAAAAATCCCTCCTTATACTCCCTCGGTACAAATCCCCAGGCATTGAAGTCCAATCCCACAACTCCACCGATGAGAAACACTCTAGATGTTCTCTAGACTTCGACATCACAACTCCAAAACAAGGCATAAGAATTAATGGCATAAGTGGTTGGTTGATTTGTCGCCAGCCCATAAGGTGTTACTTGTAAGTGTTATTCTTCGTGGTTATGGGATATCATGAGATCATCAAATAAAACGGTTCTCTCATCCATTGATGGATTTCCTGACAATCACCACCTCACAACATGCAACCAATGCATTAGTTATAATCATAATATCAATATATTATAGAAAGAATCCACATGTTAACTCTTGCATATCATCATGAGGATACAACATCATTGTCATCACCACATGATCACACATGTCATCATAAAACATCATATCAAAAAATATTTCCAGACAATTACATGACATCATCACATAAGGAGATACTGTCATACGAAATATAACCTCAACACATCTTTATTAAAGACATAGCCTTTCATCAACATAATTAAATGGAATCACATAACATCATATGTAAATACCATAGTCTCTTAAGATAACATAACATATATATTGAAGCTTGCATGATTATATATATATATATATTTCCGAGCAAGAAAAAACTTTATATTCCATAAAAGAAATATACATAATCCTGTCCAAAAATAGACTACTTTGTATCAATTGTTCAACTTCTATCACTTTTCTGTCTCTTTTATACTATTCTTTCTATTTTCCAACTTACAAAAAATGAATAAGCTAGAATCTTCGAGGTTCCTTGAATTACATTACAAATTTCAAAAACAAAGCCAAGGCCTATTCTACCGTCTTTTCAAAAAGATACATTATAAGTAGAATGTCATGCCTTCCATAGGATGACCATCATATAATTCCTGAAAGCAATAAGTCCTGTCCTGAAGTTTCAGAGCATCCTTTGAAAGTTTATTTGCATCCCTATTCAATTCACGATATACATTTTTGTAGGAGAACCATTCCATACCTGCTAGAAAATATCTCACCTGAGCTTTCCGCGCTGCTAGGCATGCTACCAATATATGTCCCTTCCCATTAACCCAGTCTACCACTATTTTAGAGTCACCATAAATTTATACTTTTCACAAGTTGATAGAACTCACCATGAATAATAGCACCCACATAGCCACTAATTTGGCCTTCGTGTTAGAGCCTCTACCTAGAGTATTTAGAATATTATAGTAATGAATGGATTCTATATAGAACATAACTCTAGTGCCACATCTCGCAGGGTGGCCTTGAATGGCCTTGTCGAAGAAGCTCCACAAAACGTCCTTATTGATCACTGGCGCTTCTATATTCTTGTGCTTCAGATCCTTCTCTTTATGCAAGTGCTCCCTTGAGAGTACTTGTTATGGAAAATGAAGGAGTTTCGAGTCCACCAAAAAAAATAAAACATGAAGAGTGCCAAATATTTGTAATGACTCTCATGGTTACATTCGAGCCAACCTTTAATCCATGCTTTTAGATCACCTTCCATCAACATATTGCCAAAATTTAGCGTGGATTACACTTCTAACCAAACGTTTTTGTAACGGAAATCGAGCACACATAGAAACCAAGATAACTTGAATAAGGTTATCTGTCTTTATTCAATCAATAAAATAAGAGAGCAAATAGCTCTCTTATATAGGTTACAATCAAGTAGAGTCAAACCTCTTTATGAATGTGGGATAAAGTGAAAATATAACCTAAAAGCAAATATCTGACCTAAAAGCAAATAAATTAACCTAAAGTCACTTTGACTTTATTAATGCCTAAGTCTAACTTCTAATTGACCATTATAAACTAATATTTAATTTAACACCCTCCCTTAATGGTCAATCTACTCACTACACCAAGTTTCTTTCAAAATTTTACATGCTTTTCGGGACCCAAAGACTTGGTGAAAATGTCTGCAGTTTGATCCTCTGTAGGACAATACTGCAGCTCAATAATTCCATCTTCTACAAGCTGTCTGATGAAGTGACAGTGTGTATCAACATGTTTGGTACGCTCATGGAAGACTGGATTCTTGGCAAGTTTCATTACCCCTTTATTGTCACAAAACAAGGGTGTAGGCTCTCTCTGCTGCATCTGCATATATGATAACATCCTCCTGAGCCAAACTGCCTCACATGCACCTTTCAATGCTCCTCAATACTCTACTTCTGTCGATGAAGGGGCGACTGCATGATGTTTCTTGCTGGTCCATGTGACTGCACCCATGCCAAGGATGAATACATATCCATAAGTGGATTTTCTGTCATCAACAGAACCTGCCCAATCTGAATCTGTATACCCACACAATCTCGGGTCTTTTCTCCTGCTGTACAAAATACCAAAGTCAAGTGTCCCTTTCACATATCTCAGCACTCGCTTCACTGCTGTCCAGTGCTCTACTTTCGGCGCTGTCATAAATCTGGAAATGAAGCTCATAGCGAAACTCAAATCAGGTCTAGTGGCTGTAAGATATATCAAGCTGCCCACTAGCTGTCTGTATAGTGACTCACTGACTGCCTTTGAGTCAGTCTTGGCTGAAATTTTCAGCCCTTTCTCCATAGGTGTAGAGGAGATTTTGCAATCCTCCATCCTAAACTTATCCAACAAACTCCTGACATACTTTGCTTGTGAGACAAAAATGCTGCTCCCTGTTTGCCAAACTTCTACACCCAAACAATAGTGTAGGAGGCCTAGATCTGTCATGTCAAATGCTCTGCTCATGTTGGATTTGATCCATGTAATTGCATCTTCCTCACTACCTGTAATAATGATATCATCCACACAAACAACCAGAAGAATGATCTCATTACCAACTCTTTTGACATATAAGTTGGAATCTGAAGGACTCCGCTGGAACCCCTGCTGAACCAAATACATGTCAATCTTGATGTACCACGCCCTCAGTGCCCGTTTCAGACCATATAGTGCCTTCTTTAGTCTGCAAACTAGATGCTCCTTCTCTGCAACTTGAAACCGCTCTAGTTGGCACATGTATACCACTTCCTTCAAATCTCGATTGATGAAGGCACTTTTCACGTCCATCTAGTGGACCTTCCAGCCTTGCTGTGCTGCCATGGCTAGAACAAGACGAATAGTGCTCATCTTTGCTGTAGGAGAAAATGTCTCCTCATAGTCAATGCCTTCTCGCTGAGAGAATCCTTTCACAACTAACCGTGCTTTGTACTTGTCAAGTGTACCATCTGCCTTGTACTTGACCTTATACACCCATTTGCAGCCAATGGGTTTCTTCCCTGATGGAAGAGCTGCGAGATCCCAAGTATGATTTTTCATCAAACTTTCATGTTCGGCCTCCATGGCCTTTTCCCATTCAGGTCTTCCTTTGCTTCCTTGAATACTTGAGGCTCATAGATCTCCTGAATATTGGCCATAAGAGCAAAGTTGACTATGCTAGTCTGTTGTTTACTCTTACCTTGTGATGATCTTCCCACGATCATCTCTCCTATCCGAACATATCCAATGGTGTTGTGCCACCACTTGGGTCTTTTGGAATCTCTGGCTGCCAAGTCAGTATTGCCACCATGACTTGGGCTTCCTGCTTTAGAATGTAATGATCTGACTGACCTAGGAGACTCATCCTATTCTGACTCCTCATTATCATGCTCAGAATCTTTCCCCCCTTCAGGTGGAGCTATCAAAAGCTTGACACCTGAATCTTCAATGACTTCTGGCTGCTCAATAAATCTGAATGCAGGAGGAGTATGGAAGGGTCCAACCTCCTTATCAACAACAACATCTTTGCTAAAGCTCACCTTATCAGTGTCAACATCAACTAATCTGTAAGCTTTATGGGTGTCGATGTATGCTATAAGCATCATCTTCTTACTCTTCGGATCTAACTTGGTTCATTTCGCAGCTGGAATCCAAGTGTAAGCAGTAGAACCAAAGAACTTCAAGTGACTTACTTTGGGCTTTCTTCCAGACCATGCTTCCTATGGAGTCTTCTGCTTTACTGCCATCGTGGGAGATCTATTCAACAAGTATAGTGCTGTGAACACTGCCTCTGCCCAAAACCTGTTAGGAACACACCTGTTCTGCAACATACATCTGGACATCTCTGTGATAGTGCGGTTTTGCCTTTCAACCAACCCATTCTGTTTTGGAGTATAGGGTGTGGTGTATTGTCTCTTGATCCCATGTTTAGCACAAAAAATATTGAATTCTTTGGAGTAGAATTCTCCACCATTATCAGATCTAAGAGAGGTAATATGGCAACCTGACTCATTCTCCACTAATGCTTTAAACTTTTGAAATTCTTTAAACACGTTATACTTCAACTTCAAAAAATACACCCACATTTTCCTACTGAAATCATCAACAAACAGAGGGAAATACCTGGCACCGGTGATTGATGCCGTGTTCATTGGTCCACATATGTCTGCATGAACCAGCTAAAGGACCCTCTGCACTCTCCAAGCTTGTCCTTCATCAAATGGTGCTCGATGTTGCTTCCCTACCTGGAAAGCTCCACAAACTCCCTGAATCTTCTGTTGAATGTCTGGAAGTCCATCTACCAGTTTCTCTCGTGCCAACTGAGAGAGGTAGGTAAAATTGAGGTGCCCATACCTTTGATGCCATAGTGTGAAGATGTCTGATGCACTCTTCACTGCCAGTGCATGCTCTCTGCCCTGCCCAATATCCACCAATCTGAACAGACTATGGTCCTCCACACCAAGAGCAACGATCTTCTTGGTATTCTTGTCAATGATATAACACTTTTGATTGCTAAAGTTGACATCCAAGTGAGGAGAGTGCCTCATAATCTGACTAACTGAGGGAAGATTAAGCTCCATACCTGGCACATAGTGGACGTTGAGAAACATAAGCATCTTTCCTCTGAAGGAAATCTGAACATTCCCCTTGCCGACTATATTATACTCCTTGCCTCCAATGAAGATCACCGAGTCTTTGGATGGACTAGGTGTAAACTCTATGAACCAATCTTTCCGATTGGTGAAATGCCTGGATGCACCTGAATCAACAAACCAAGCAGATGACTTGGACTGATCTGCTTGTGTACAAGCCATAAAGGCATAGAAGGCTGCCTCCTTCTCCTCTGTGTGCTCTGCAACATGGGCCTTCTGCTGAGACCTTTCGTGGTTGTGTTTCTGATTTTCCAACCGCTTTCTGCAGTGCTTCTTCATATGGCTAGTCTTGCCACAGTAATGACAAGTGATGGTCTTTAGGCTTTTGGTGGCATCCTCATCATTTCCTGGACTAGGTTTCCTTGTCCATTTGCCTTTGCCTTTAGCTTTGGCTACAAAGGCCTGCTCTGAACCCTCTGTCTCATTGCTGCTGTCTCACTGCTGCTCCCAAATTGCTTCTTCCACCTGTTCTGCTGCAATAGCTCTCCAAACTTTAGGTCAACATCTATAGCTGTGATGTTCAGGGTCTCAATGAAGTGCTCGTAGGACCCTGACAAGATTTCCAACGTGATCACCACCATGTCCTCTTCTGCCATCTTCCGACCAATGGCCTCCAACTACTCCCGGATGTCCTTGATCTTGAGTAAGTGCTCCTGGAGAGAGGCACCCTCACTCATCTTGATCGAGAACAACATATTCTTTAAAAAGAACGCTTGACCCTTATCTGAAATCTCATGGGTCTCTTTCAACTATTTCCAGATCGCTGCAACAGTATTCCCATTCTGAACCTCAGGTAGCATCCACTAGTACATATGAGCAATTTTGCGACGATTTTTCGTTGATATTGCCACACTTATTCGTCGCAAATTCCACGGAAGCTGAGATTTTTTTTCGTCGGAATAATTTCATTGCTATATCCACGATCCAAGTGTGCGTGGAAACATCGACGAAATTAGCTCTCCACGCGTCACCACCTTCAAGATCGGTTAACCCTATGCATCGTCGCAATTACGACGAACTATCGTCGCAATAACAACAAAGAAATGTGGCAATTACGACGAAACTTCGTCGCAATTGGGACGAAAAATTATTCCAAGCCAATAACTTACGACGCAGCTGCTGAACGTGCGATGAAAGTCCGTCGCAACTTGTGACGACAATCCATGGTAATATCGACGAGTTCAATATCTCAAAACCAAATTTACGACGCACATGCTGTATATGCGACGAATATTCGTGACAAATTGCGACGAAGTTTTGTTGCTATAGAGACGGTTGTGGTAAAATAGTAAAATATTTCCGACAAACTTGCGTTGATATTGCGATGATGAATTTAAGTTTAATTTTTTTTTTTTACATGAAATATTGTATACCATATTACATTGTAATATGGCATTACTATTACATTGTAATATTGTAATATTGTAATTTATATATCCACTACAAATAATCAAGGCACTAATCAACCAAATATTGTAAGCACGTGTTATCATGAAGCTGGATTAGAAGTAAGGATACCAATATGACAATATACACAAAGAATAATTTGGAATATTACTTTAAAAAAAACACATGGATTGCATGAGTGAGTCATTATGCAATTTATATTACACAATACTATGGCAACACTTATAAGATTTATGGATGATATCTTAAGACCATTTCTCGAACTTGTTTATTGTAGCCTCCTTGGAGTAATAACACAAAATTCGAAGGAGAAAGTACAATTACAACATAGTGTTGCAACATAGTTACAACATAGTTATAGTGAGTTACAACAGAGTTACATAAGTTTTGCAACAGAGTTATAGCGAGTTGCACCAGAGTAATAGTGAGTAACAACAAGTGGAGCAACAACACAAAATTCGAAGGAGAAAGTACAGTTACAACATAGTGTTGCAGCAGAGTTACAACATAGTTATAGTGAGTTGCAACAAAGTTACAGAAAGTGTTGCAACAAAGTTATAGCGAGTTGCAGCAGAGTAATAGTGAGTAACAACACAAAATTCAAAGGAGAAAGTACAGTTACAACATAGTGTTGCAGCAGAGTTACAACATAGTTATAGTGAGTTGCAGCAGAGTTATAGAAAGTGTTGCAGCAGAGTTATAGCGAGTTGCAGCAGAGTAATAGTGAGTAACAACAAGTGGAGTAACAACACAAAATTCGAAGGAGAAAGTACAGTTACA
>SNQJ01S0040159.1:52234-67818 GCA_010110895.2 Picea sitchensis
AGGGAAAAGGGTATGTGGATTCCATAAACTTAGAATATTATGGAATCCACATACCCTTTTCCATAGAATATACTAACTATATCCAAAAACCAAAGACATGAAATATGGTATAACTACACATATTATATAAATATATTATCAAGAAAAAAATAATCTAAATGCAATTTGGACATTTGAAATTTTTTTTACAAGTTAAATGAGTACATCAATAAAAAATAACATACTAACCTTGCAAGTTCAAAATCCGAGCTATGTAGATCGAGAATTGGATTTGTTCAACCGATGGGTGACGGAAAAAATAAACAGCTCAAACAAAAGCCAAGAACAATGTCACAACTATAACAATTGTGTCGCAAAGTCTCTTAAAGTCACGTATATATAGATAAAATTGTCAACTAGCCGTTAACACTGACCAATGAGATAGACAAAATTTTCGTCACCATTGCCATGAAAGTTTGTCTCTATAGCGATAAAAATTCCGACTAGGTTAAATTAAGATTTTCGTCGATATTGCGACGAACGTTCGTGGCAATAGCGATGAAAATCCCACCCTGTTTAATAAAAATATGAAACTAATGGAAGCGTGGAAAATTTTCGTGGAATAATCCGCCCATATGTAGTAGTGATCTCATCTGTCACAGACAATTTGGTCAGCATCACGACCTCTCTGTCTTGGCCATCAAACTTGCCCTGGTCTTTACCTGCAACTGTGGGACGAGGACTTGTGCCCAAAACAACATCTGACAGGCACCGGTATGCAAAAATGGCCAACATGCGTTGCTTCCAGGTATTGTAGTTCTTCCTAGAGAACTTTTGGTTGCCTTCCAACATGATGTTGGTCAATGTAGCCATAGATGATCATAAAATACTGAACTTAGCAGATAAATAATGGAAAAATACCTGCAATTTGCCCTCAACCAGCTCCAAATCAACCAATTTCTCCTCAAATCTGCTAACTCAGGAAATTAGCAGTAAAAAAACACACCAGATCTTCGAAGCTGGGTACCAATCTGGGTAAGAACAGACCAATCTATTCTCCAAACCGTCCAAATTAACAAAATTTGAGAGAAATTTCAGTTAAAACTCAAAAATTGCAGAGATTAGCAAAAAAATGGCAGTTCGTACGGACTGTACGGCTGATCCGTATGGTCTGGCTGCTGAATTAAATTTTCGTAGGAATTTTTCCCGACTGCTGTGTAAAAATTAGTACGGATTTTCTGTGCTGTTTGATCTTCAGAAATCAGCGGTTGTTGCTAAAATAAATTCCGTACGATGTACGACTGATTCTAATTTTTACACAGCTTGCTGCTAAAATCAATTCCANAGAAATTTCAGTTAAAACTCAAAAATTGCAGAGATTAGCAAAAAAATGGCAGTTCGTACGGACTGTACGGCTGATCCGTATGGTCTGGCTGCTGAATTAAATTTTCGTAGGAATTTTTCCCGACTGCTGTGTAAAAATTAGTATGGATTTTCCGTGCTGTTTGATCTTCAGAAATCAGCGGTTGTTGCTAAAATCAATTCCGTACGATGTACGACTGATTCTAATTTTTACACAGCTTGCTGCTAAAATCAATTCCATACGATGTACGGCTGATTCCAAAAAAAAAAAAAAACACAGCCCCGAAACCCTTAAATTTGATTCTGTGAACCTAGATTTAAAACCACAATTTTTTTTCCAAAAAACCTGAAAAAAAATAAAATTCAAACCTGGCTTTTAAAACCGAAAAATCAAATGAACCTGGCTCCGGCTGATCCGAAACCCTTTCGGCTCCTTGAGTGTGCTATGCTGGTGATCCCTCGTTCTGTCACTGCCGGAAACAGTCCCTATGTCTTCACGTGCTCCGAGACTCCGTGGCCCTAACCTCACTCTGATACCATGTAACATAAATCGAGCACACACAGAAACCAAGATAACTTGAATAAGGTTATCTGTCTTTATTCAATCAATAAAATAAGAGAGCAAATAACTTTCTTATATAGGTTACAATCAAGTAGAGTCAAACCACTTTATGAATGTGGGATAAAGTGAAAATATAACCTAAAAGCAAATATCTGACCTAAAAGAAAATAAATTAACCTAAAGTCACTTTGACTTTATTAATGCCTAAGTCTAACTTCTAATTGACCATTATAAACTAATATTTAATTTAACAGTTTTGAATGTAGGGACAATTTATAGACAAGTGTTGAACCAATTATTCATTGTTTCTACACAAGACGCACCATCCAAGGCCCGACCATCCCCTCTTTATTCCATTATCCGATGTTAAAATTTTATTCTCAATAGCCAACCGTGAGAAAGTCGTTACCTTAAGTGGAGAGTTGGCCTTCCATAGGGGTTTCCACTATTCTTGCACAATGCCATCAAATTTGTTCATAACCAACACTTGATATCCTAGCTTAGCAGTATAAATTCCAGACTTCTTGTTTTCCCCCCAACACATAACATTCTCTACTTCTTCCTGTAGAAGTATAAATTTTGATGAAAATAAATTAATGTAGGAATTCCACTCCTCTTTTTTGCAATATGGTAAATCTAAGAACTCCACGTATTTCTAGCCGCTGTGTCCAAGACCATACTGTTCATATAACTTGGCATCCCATATAGTGTACACCTTTTGCATGCAACAATTCTATCAAACCTTCTGTCAATTTGAAGCCTCCTAGATATCCTATCCAAGGATCCCCCCCAAATCTCACACATTGTCCATTTGCTACCTGCCAACACAACCAATTAATTATAAGCGAGAACGCTTCCATCATCGTTTTCCATCTAATGAACCCCAACGTCCCAATTCTCCTCGAGTTCCTGAGACATTCCTCCATTGATTGACCTAAAAAATATTTAGTTGTTAAAACTTTTCCCCAAAGAGATTTTTTGTGAATCAATCGCCATAGACTCTTAGTTGCAAGAATTTTGGTGAAACATAATATATTATTGACCCCCCACCCCACAAGCTCCTTTGGATGAGGAATTTGATTCCACTTCACCAAATGTAAGCCACCATTGTCCTTACTTCCTCTCCATAGAAAATGAAAGGAAATTTTCCTCACCTGATTTAAAATCCCTTTTGGGATTTTAGCTATAATGGCCCAATAAACCGAAATACTATTGAGAATGGAATTGATCAAAACCGACCTTCCTCCCCGTGAATACATTTGTGTGCCCAAGAAGAAATTTGGCTTTGGGTTTTTTTGATTAGCCATGACCAATCTTCAAAGGAATAGGTGTTTGGATTAAGTTCAAATCCTAAGTATTTGATTCCTTCTTCGACATTTCTCCTTTCCAATTGCATGGACATCTCTAGCTGTATCCTCATCTAGGGAATTGGTCCGAATCACCAATTTTGATACACTAATTTTCATTCCTGTTGCCTTACAAAATACTTTGAGTACTTCTGCCCATGCTTTGACTTCCTGTAATAGAAGTTGGAAAGTTAGTTGTCATTGATGTCAACCCTAGATGTCAACTCTAGAAGAAGTCCAAGAGAGAAGTGTGTTTGGATAATTCTCCAAAGTGGTCCCCTTATGGCATAGTTCTAAGCATGGCCCTCACGGAAAGACACTTTGAAGAAATATACAAGAAGCCTTGGAAATATGGCCAAGTGGTTAAGTTGTTAAGAAGCCCCTACGGTATGGTCACAGAGCTAGAATTTGATTGAAGAACATGATCCAAGAGGATCTTGGTGGCCACCCACCTTGTCCAACTGGCTCAAAACAATTTTTTGGCAAATTACTATTTTTAGTAGTTTTTCGGTTCCTCAACTTCCGAGGCCATTTTGAGGGCCTAAACGACGTTTTTTCACGATCAGGCACCCCAATGAATGATGACGGCAGATGGTTGAAGGATTTTATTGATCCCACTAACTGAAGCTCATCGTTAATACCTTTTCAACGAGCTATCATGCGCCCTAAACGAAGATCCTATGCAAAATTTATGACCCCGGGAAGTTGATGTACTAACTTACCCCAACAGGGCCCACATGACTTTTGGCACTTCATTTGCCAGGGTTAGGTTTTTGGATGTATAGGGTTTTGGAATTCATGTTTATTGTAAAAAGGCCTTCAGAGCCTGATTGTACTCATATTCTTGCGAATGAGCATAGCCGTCACATCTCTTCTCAAAGATAAGCTGCCACCATTCTAACAAGCTTGTTTTCATTATGCATTTTACAATTTTCTGCATATTTCTTATTTAATAGAAACCAAGTTTCACTGTATCTCTGTGTTAATATTATAAATCTGTGGTTTCATTTTGTTCCGATCATAAATGCATATTAGTGGTATCAGAGCGGTCTGCTCCTTGTCATTTTTTAATGCATGTCCTCAACACGGTCAGGGTATAGAGAGTTGGGTCTCAAGCTTATTTCTCTTGAGGAAAATTGTCTCACACACCCAAGAAACCGTCCATGGCGGGAGAAAAGAAAGACGACGGGACATGAGATCCTTTCAAAATGTTTGTCAAGGAATCCCTTGAGCGACAAAGGAACGAGATGATGGACAAATTTGCACAAATCCTTCGACGATTGCTGACAAGCGACACATCCACCTCAAGCCGAAGCTCTACCCCCTTCAAGGTACATATCAACTTTGATATTCCTATATTTAAAGGCCAAATAGATGTTGATGCCGTAGATAAATAGTTAAACCTTGTAGAAGGGTATTTTTCTGTCCACAACTTTTCCAATAGAGAAACGATTACGTTTACACTCCTCAAGGCCGTCCCCCATGTCAAAGATTGGTGGGAGACTTTTTGAGAGAAAAATGAAATAGAGGGATCCAAATTGTTTGCATTTGCACCCACTTGGGGTTCCTTCAGGGATGATATTAAGAAACAATACTACCCTGTTGGAAGTTATGAATAATTGTATACAAGATGGACCACACTGCAGCATGAAAGAGACCAAACAGTTGCATAGTTCACTAATGTCTTCCATACCTTGCACACCAAGATAGGTATCAAATATTCTGAGCGACATCTGGTGCTCAAGTACCACAACAGTCTGCATAGATACATCCAAAAATAAATTGAGTTTCTGGACATCTCATACTTGGGCGCGACCTATCGATATGTCATCAAAATCGAGCAGAAGCTGAAACAAAAGCCACGACATTTTGGGTCTGGGAACCCCTCATAGCAGAAGCAGGGCAAGGGAAGCCCCAAACCGCAGAACAAAGGACATAGAAAAGATGGGAAATCTCAGGACAACCAGTCCAAGCCACAACCAAAGAAGGACAATGAGAAGATGAAGAAAGATACCGAGAAGTGCTGCGACTTCCATAAGAACCCCTCACATAACATTGTTGATTTTTTCTCAAAGAAGTCATTGGTGGATGAGGTAAAAGCATTTGAATTAGATGCGGGTTCCGAATATGAGTTAGAACTAGAAAAGGGGAGATATATCATTGACGCGGAACCCAGTGCCACCGTTGCTACCACCAAGATCTAGCCCGATGAAGCCGATGAGCCAGAGGAAGGCAAGCACTTCTTTCATTCACAGATTTGGGTAAAAGGCACTCTGTTGCACTTCATCATTGATAACAGTATCCAAACGAACCTCATCTCAGTATAGGTAATCAAGCGTCCAACCTTGCTGACAATGCCGCACCTGCAACCCTATGCCATTAGATGGATTCATCAAGGAAGCGATCTTTGCGTCAGCCAACAGTGCTGCATGTCATATGGAATCAAGCCATTCAAAGATGATGTATTGTGTGATGTTTCTCCCCTTGAAGTTTGTGATGTTCTTTTGGGCCAACCTTATTTATGGAAACATCATACTGTATATGAGTCTAGGCCTCACAATGTTATTATTACTTTGAACATGAAATTGTACAGGATACCCGAGGCAGTCCCACCTAGTGCTATTTCATTGATCTCTACCAAGCAATGCAGAAAGGCCATTTCTCAGACCGAGAAGTTTGTCTTCTTCGTGATTCGCTCTCAGAGTGAGCGAAAGGTTGTAGCCACATCCATGGCCTCTATGGCTGACCTCTCCACGCAATAGAAACAAGTGGATAAGATCATGGAAGAATACACATACATCTTCTCATCACCTATTGGGGTATATCTGTATTGTTAGGTCAAGCATCCCATCGATCTGATCCTTGACGCACCGCTACCTAATGAGCCAATCTATCGCCGCTCTTTTCTAGAAAATGAGGAGATCAAGCGTTAGATCCAATAATTTCTCCACAAGGGGCACATCCGACCCAACTCATCACCTTGTGGAAGCTCAATCATGTTAGTGCAAAAGAAATACATGACATGACGACTTTGCATTGATGACCGAGACCTAAATAAAATCACAGTTAGGAACCGATACCCAATTTCCTAAATCGATGATCTCCTTGATCAACTCAAGGGGGGACAAATACTTTAGTAAGATTGATCTGAAGTATGGATACCATTAGGTCCCAATAGAACCGACAGATGTATGGAAAACTGCCTTCAAGTCAAAAGAAGGTCTTTTTAAATGGCTGGTCATGCCTTTTGGTTTGAAAAATGCCCCAACAACTTTCATGAGGATGATGGATGATATCTTGCAGCCTTTCAATAATTTTTTGTGGTGGTGTATCTGGATGACATCCTCATCTACAATAAGACTTGGGTTGAACACTTGCAACATATTCAGCAGGTTCTGCACACTCTTTGGCAACACAAGCTATATGTCAACTTTGAAAAATGTTCCTTCGACATGGACAAGGTCCAGTACCTCGGCTACATTGTTGATGCATATGGTGTGCATGCTGATCTAGCCAAGATTCAAGTCATTAGTTACTGGCCAACCCCAACCACACTCACTGAGCTTCAGAGCTTCTTAGGCCTTGCCAATTTCTATCGAAGGTTCGTGTTGGGATTCTCCCATATTGCATGGGCCCTCAGCCAAATAACTAGAGGTGGTGGTAAGGAAATTTTTATGTGGGGTTAGTCCCAACATAAAACATTCGATGATCTGAAGTAGCGCTTGTGCTCTGCCCCAGTGATTTCGTTACCTGACCTGCAATAACCCTTTGAGATTGAGACAAATTCTTCAGACTCTGCCGTGGGCACAGTCATCACTCATCATGGCCACCCTGTGGCATATCATAGTGAGACACTATTAGATGCCGTCCGTAAGTACCCTAATTACGGAAAATAAATGTACTCCATTGTGCAATCCTACCTCCAGTGGAGGCATTACATTCTTGGGAAGGAGACACTCATCCACACTAATCATAAGCCACTGCAATTCATGCAGACACAAAGAAAATTGCAGAATGACCGCCATCAGAAGTGGTCCACATATTTGCAACAGTTCCACCTCAACATCAAGTATGAAATAGGAAGTACCAACTGAGTCGCTGATTGCCTCGGTCGACCTCCATTCGCGACACTCACCACAATGCTCGATTATTGTGACCACGAGACGTCCGAATGGCCCCACCTTTATGATACATATCATGACTTTTCCAACACCTACCAAATGTTGGGCACAAACACAATTGTCACCAATTTCCATCTTCATGACGAGTTGCTGTGCCATTTGGGACATCTATGCGTTCCATCAAGCAAGCGAGCGAAGATGATTTGGGAAGCCCACTACAGTTGGGTGGAAAGACACTTCAGAGTGGAAAAGACAGTGGCAGTGTTGCAACGACATTTCTACTAGCCAAAACTTTGACATGATGTCAACAAGTATATCCGGTCATGCATTGCCTATGCTATTTCCAAACCGGCCATTAAGAAACAAGGTCTGTACACTACTATGCCTACTCTTGACATGACCTAGGAATCCATCTCGATGACGATTCTGGCCGCCTGCAAGAAGAGCATCACAACGGAGGCCACTGCCAAGATCTTATTTGAACAAGTGTGGGTACACTTTGGGACACCACAAACCATTATATTAGATTAGGATATCTAGTTCCTCATCACATTCTGGTCGAGCCTCTGGTCACTGCTGGACACCAAGCTCACCAAGTCCACTACCTTTCACTCCTAGACGGATGGCCAAACCAAGGTCGTCAACCAGAATATCGTGCACATATTACGCATGTACGGTTCCAAGCACCCCCACACTTGGGATGAGAGTCTTCCCTATGTTCAACACAATTACAACGGATCTATACATAGCTCAACCGACCATATCCCATTTCAAGTGCGGTTGGGATTTCAACCATTGGGTCCCATTGATGTTGCACTACCCCTTGCGGCCAGCTAGACAAACTCGTCGCATGCTCCAACTGGAGCTGATAAGGCCACCCGGTTCATTGAGAGGATCCATCATATCCACCAATAGGTTCAGGATATTTTACAGAAGTCCAATTCCAAGTACAAGCAGTGCCATGATCGACACTGGGTGCGACACCAATTTTAGGTTGGAGACAAAGTTTGGTTGCACTTTTAGAAAGAACACTTTACAGGGCCTCATTGGAATCTTCGTCCACTCCATTATGGACCTTATACCATAACCAAGGCAATGGGTGACAATGATTTTGAGCTCAACCTTCCCCCATTCCTTGGCTTGCATCCAATATTCAATGTGGACCTCCTCCGGGCTTATTTTCCACCATTATTAGACACCTCAGAGATAGAACATCTGACACCAATAGAGCTCAACCCTGATTGCATGGAATATGAATCCACTGATCATATCGTGGACACATAGGTCAAGGAAACTCGCCAACAAAGGATCTAACTTTATCGGGTTGTCAAAGCAGGGCAAATCTTTCACCAAGGCAAGTCGCTCACCTAGGGCCAAATTCAATAAAAAATTCCTCATCTGATGGGGGAACTAAACGCAAAGGAGAAAATTGCTTCCTAAGGGGGGAATATTGATCCAAGAGGATCTCGGTGTCTCAAAATAGTTTTTTGGAAGCTTACTATTTTTAGCATTTTTTTTGGTTCCTGAACTTCTGGGGCCATTTTGAGGGCGTAAACGATGGTTTTTCGTGATCGGGAACTTCATTGATGGCCAAAGGTTCTAATTGAGCCCCCTAAATGAATCTCCTCATCAATACCTTTCAAACGATCTATCGTACACCCTAAACGGATATCGTATGCAAAAGTTACGACCCCGAGAAGTTGATGTACTAACTTACCCCAACGGGGCCCACATGAATTTTGGCGCTTCATCTCCTAGGGTTAGGTTTTTGGATGTATAGGTTTTTGACATTCATGTTTATTGTAAAATTTCCTTTAGAGCCTCATAGTAATCATCTTCTTGCGAAGTAGCATAGCCGTCACATCTCTTCTCAGAGATAAGGTGCCACCATTCTAGCAAGCTTGTTTTCAGTCTACATTTTACAGTTTTCAACATATTTCTTATTTAATAGAAACCAAGTTTTACTATATCTCTGTTATTGTTCACTATGTCTCTGTGTTAATATTATAAATCAATGGTTTCATTTCATTCCGCTCATAAATCCGGATTAGAACAATACCATGAAGGACATTGCAAATGCATGTAACATATCCATAGATTGATAGTTCTCCTCATGCAATTTCCAAAGGTAGGTGGTACACCACGTGGTTACTCACGGCTAAGGAGATATTCCCTCATGAATATGGAAGCGCCAGAGTATGTTTAAGAATCCCTAAGAAATTGTAACAAGAAGTGACAAGTCAACCTCATTGCAATGAATATTAAAATAAATATTAAGGATATTGCTGGTAAAGTCGACCCTAATGGAATAATCACTAAAAGTTAAATTGAATTTTATTTGGGTCAAGTCGACCCTAAAAAGAGGGTGTCATATCTAGTATAAATAAGGCACATAGGAGTTCATTTGTCACATCAACTCAAGTGATTTTTATCTGATGTAACTAAGGAGATATGAGGTAAATTTTAGAGGGAAGATGAAGTGAATAAGGGCAAAATTTCAAGGGAAGATGAAGTGAATAAGGGCGAAATTTCAAGGGAAGATGAAGTCTTGTGATGATGTGTTCTAAGGTATGTTATTTAAAGGTCATCTTACCATTTTCACTATATTTTTTTTTCAAGAATGATTCACATAGAAAAACTTGGAAGCTGTTGAGAAGACATATCAAGGCACCTGTGGTAAATTTTTTAGCTACTAGGTCGTTGTACTTTTGGAGATACACTCTGTGGAAGATATGGTTTTTGACTAGTCTTGAAACTAGTCTCAAACATGTGTTCCAGGTAAAACAATAATAATTTATTCATAGAGGATTCAAATTATGTGAGACAAATTGCAATGGAAAGAGGGCAGTGTTCACTATCTCGTGTGAAAGCTTTAGATTAAAAAATCAAATATTGAGTGCGTGGCATGCTGTACAAGTTCAATCTCGAGAATAGTCCAAAATTCAGGAAGGTTTGCCATTTTCTCTATAACTTATGTTCTGTTAAGTCATAGACTCTGAAATTTTGAGGATATGGAAGAAATATCTCAGAGTATACGTGGTTAAACTTTCAGACACTGGATTGTAACGATTTTGGAGATATGCTTTGTGGAAGTCATAGTTCTTGAATGGTCCCGAAATATGTTTCAAACAAGTCAGCTTGGAATTTTTGCTATAATTTTTTTTCTTGGACTTTTCAGAATGTGATTTTTTGAGAGTTTTGAAAATACATGCAAAAGTACCTCATATATAAATTTCAGAATAAGAAATGGAAATTTGAACTCGTGGTGAATCTTACAAGTTTGCAAAATTTGAGGTATATTTTTGCACATTATTTGAGGCATGTCTTGAAGAGTTTGGGAATATGCTTTGATATATGTTATGAATGTTTTGGAACATGCTTGAGGCATATGTTGGCACTTGGTTTGAGGTATGTTATGGATGTTTTGGAACATGCTTGAGGCATATGTTGGCACTTGGTTTGAGGTATGTTATGGATGTTTTGGCACATGCTTGAGCCATATGATGGCACATGATTTGAGGTATGTTATGAATGTTTTGGAATATGATTGAGGCATGTATTGGAACATTGTTTGATGCACATCTTGGTGATGTTGAGAATATGTTTGAGACATGTTCTTGGTGATCTTGGCATATTATCCATGTGAGTAGATCTTGTTTCATTGATGATGATGTATCAATATCAGTAGCAGTGATAGGTTCATGATGACGATGTATCAATATCAGTGACAATAGTAGTGACATGTTTTGATGATGATGATGTATCGGTGTCAGTTACAGTGACAGTGGTAGTGACAGGTTGAGTCTCCATTTATATTTTAGGGAGGAAGGAAGGGACAAGGAAAGGGGGTTGTAGACTCCTTCCGATTGGAGCCGGAGAATACATCGTGTTGGAGATTCCTTCAGGTTGGAGCTTGTAATCAGGGGGTCGTAGCCTCCTTCTAGTTGGAGATGGAGAATTCAGAGAGTCATAGCTTCCTTCAGGTTGGATCCTGTAAATCAAAGGGTCACAACCTCCTTCCAGTTGAAGCTGGAGAATCTAGAGAGTTGTAGCTTCCTTCAGGTTGGAGCCTATAAATAGGGGGTTAGAGCCTCCTTCCAGTTGGTGTTGGAGAATTTGGAAGTTGGTGCTTCCTATGAATGTAATATTTTGATATATAAGAAATCATTCCATGGTTTTCTCCCATTTGTGTTTCCATGTAAAAATCTGGTGTACTGTGTATCTATGGTTATGATGTGATCCATTGTTTATGGTTATATGTTTATGATAGAAATCATAAGTGATAATTGATTTATAAACTTGATGATTACATGTTCTGATTAAAAGTGGTAAGAAGTGCTTAATACTGATTCACCCCCTCTCAGTTTTGGTGAATTTTCCAATAATAGACCCGCAACAAAAATGATGACATCATCTACGAAGAGAAAATGAGTTAGAAAAAAATCCCTCACCACATTTATTCCTTTGACTAATTTTCTTTCAAGAGCTTGGAAAATAAGTCTTCTTAAGCCATCCACAACCAACAAGAAGATAAATTGGGAAAGGGGACATCCTTGCTGAAGACCCCTCAAGGTACGGATGAAAGGAGAGGGAGAGCCATTAATTAAAACAACTAAGGAGGTAGACTTGATGCACCCCATGATCTATTTAACTATCTAGAGGTTTATGCCCATTTGAATCAAGGCCAACCTAACAAAATTCCACTTAACCCTATCGTTGGCTTTTGCAATATCCAGCTTCGCCATAAATCTGAGGGTTTTCTTTGTTTTAAAAGAATGAAGAACTTTCTGTGTGATGGATACCACATCGTGAATTTGATGACTATCCAAAAAGCCAAACTTCTCAGCCAAAATATACCCACTGAAAATAGGCTTGAGACGAGTTGCGATAATCTTAACGATGAGTTTATATATAAGGTTGTAGTAGGTAATCATACTAAAATCCTCAAAGGGTACTATTTATTTATTTTTTGGAATTAGAGCTAGATAAGTCTTGTTGAAAGAGTTCCACACCTTCCCCATTTTTTGAGGCTCGTTTACTACTTTTGTCATATCATCCTTTAACATCTCATAGAATCATATAAATAATTCTACCGAGAGGTTATCCGGCCCTGGAATTTTACCTTTTTGAAAGGCTTCAAGAGTAGAAATAATTTCCTTCTCGGAGATCACTTCTTTCACGGAGACATTATCCCCCTCAGAGACTAACTTAGGATAAATAAATACCACCTTTAAAATTTCTTCTATTGGGCATCCAAGAGGCTCCTTAAATAATTATGAAAAATAATCCATCCCAGTTGTTTCCATTTAATCAAAAGGAGGACACCACTTCACCCCTATATTTTTTGACTTCCCATATTATATTAATATGCTTTCTCTGACGAGTGAAGTTGTTAAAGAACTTAGTATTCCCATCTCCCTCTTTGAGCCATAGAGCTCTTCTCTTATGCCACCACTTGATTTCTTCATTAAAGCAAGTCTTGTCTTCTCTGAAGGAGAGATCTTACCTCTAAATTACGGACCTCTGAGACTTGACCTGGATTACCTTCAATTAGTATTTCCCTTAGTTTTGACTCAACTTTACTTAGTTCTTCGCTAGATTTTTCATTAAACTCCTTGGACCATATCTTAGTTGCTTGGGATAGTATGGAGATGTTTTTGGCGAACTGATACATATGCTATCCATACAATTTCTCTGACAATAGAGTCCATAATCCTTTTATTAGGGTTTTGTAGGCTTCTTCATTCAACCATGCATGGTTGAATTTCATCAGGGCTGGAGGGCGTGAATAATTGGCGCTAATTTCCAGAATGACAAACATATGGTTATAAATGCCTTCGACTACCA
The DNA here is from genome assembly GCA_010110895.2 of Picea sitchensis. NCBI lineage: Eukaryota > Viridiplantae > Streptophyta > Pinopsida > Pinales > Pinaceae > Picea > Picea sitchensis. The sequence goes on from SNQJ01S0040159.1 coordinate 65,452, forward strand.
CCTTGGATTTTAATTTCCAATTTTTTGACATAAGATTATATGATAGCAGAAATTGGTCTAGACGTTTAGTTACTGCGTCCTGCCCTTTTCTCCCATTTCTCCAAGTTTGAGATAATTTAGTAGGTTTGATATCAACCAATTTATGCTTTTCAATTCGATTTATAAAAAAACCTTCCTGTTGGTCCTGTCTAGGACTGTCTCCGCACACCTCTCTCAATTTTTTTTTCAAATTCAGGTCTCCTATGAGGATTATATTATAAGAATTTAAGACCTCAGAACTGCCTAACAACTCCCAAAACTAAACTCTATCAGAGTATGGACCATACACATTGATGACTCCTAGAGAGCTATAGAGATCTTTGTCCTCAATATCTACAAGAATTTTGGAAGAGAAAGAGTCAATTCTAGAGGCTAAGAGATTAGGGTTCCAAGCCTTTAGAAGGCCCTGAGAGAGGCCCATTGAATCAATGGTGAAAATAGACCAACCCTTCAAAAAACTACTAAAAATTTCTTTTTCTTTTTCTACCTTGCACATTGTTTCTTGGATCAAGATGATTTGAGGCTTTGTTACCACTACCAAACACTTGAGAGCTTATATTTTTGAAGCACTCCCTACTACTCTAGCATTGTAAAAGAGAACAATCATTTCTAAACCCCGTCCCAGGCTTCTCCTGCTCTAAGGGCTCGATCTATGGTTGATTGTCTATTGATTTTGATTTCCTTCAAGGATTTGGATTGGGATAAGGAGATCCAGGGTTTCCTATCGACCTGGCCCCCATGTCCTTTATCAATGTCCAATCCCACTCCTCCAAAAACCTCTTCCACGTTTCTTGACTTAGAGCTTAGAAGGTAGTCAGATTTAACTGTTTGATGGGAAGGAGTTGAATTGGAGGATTGGCCCGTCTTCTTAGAGGGACTTTTATCATTTGACGTACATGGATTACCTCTTAAATAATTGGGAAAGGAACCTTCCTTAACCGCTCCAGACTGAGCGCCATGAGAATGGGATCACAACATCACCTCGTCCTTCTCGGGACAAGGGATCCCAGAGACCACCACTTTGGATTGGGAAGGAGGCACACTATTAAATGTGGGATATTTATGAAGCACACAATCATTCAAATCTTTGTCACATGGGGATACTTATCAGACAAAGGAAATGACTTGGCTTATTTATTAGAAAGAATCGACGAGAGGTTTCCTTTGGCTTGGAGACTTGTCTTGTATTCTCCACATGATGAATACTCTCCACTGACTTCATGATATTCCGTTGGCTCTTTGCGATTCCATAAATTTTGAAACAGAGGAAAATTTGCAGAGGCTCCGCGACATTCCACTTTGACACGACCCACTTGGTGGCACCCGAAGAATCTAAAGGGTACCCTCAAGTAATCAATTTTTTTCACCCATCTAAATTGATCCCATACCAAATCTATATCGTCTGTCAATCCCTCTTTAAGGTCCACAAAAATCTACACCCATTCCCACCTAAGATCCTCCTTCTCCTCCCAACTAGGCTCACTGCTAAGGAAAGAGCCAATTTTGTTTCCAATAGATATAAAAACTGGCTCATTCCAAAAAACTAGAGGAAGGTTGGGTAATATAGCCCATATTTTGGAAGGCATTTTGGACTCTTGTAGAGGATCAAAGGAGATGGAACAATCCTTCAACACCAGTCTAGAAGGACCTCATCCCCATTCCATACTAAATATTATCTCCATATCCTTTCTACAATTGAATTGAAATCTTATCCATCCCATAGCCAAAATGTGAAACAAGAGGCAATATCCAAGGGATTTCACCCAATTATCGACCATCCATTCTTTTAGGGTTGTGAGGATGACTATTTTTCCAATGAATTTCCCGACCATCGTTTTACCAAGGAGGTCGGGGATCACTCCAACTTCATCTTCATCACCGATGACCATTCTCCTACGTTCTACCTAAACCTTCCAACAACATTGATTTTTTGGCCGCCCTTCTTTGAATTTCCCCACTGAGGCTTCAATCTCAGATATCTAGGCATAGATCTTGCATGCATCCTTGGATAAGTCTTCCTCTTCATGCGACAACAGATTGGGAAACTCCCTGACTCTCTCTTGAGAATATATGGATCTAGACTCCTCTTTAAATTCCTTACCTGCCTGCATTGGAACACCTTGAGATAATGACCTCTTGCATGTCTCTGGAAATGCACCTGCCTAATCATGCAAATGGAGAGAAGCCACATCATTGGCTCTTTTAAGACTTCGGGTATGAACAAAATCCTCGTCGGATGGAAAGGTAGACTCCCAACCCACCTTGGGATCTGAATAATCTAGCAATACATCATCCATTGTCCTTGCGACAGTGATAAGGTAACTTCAA
>SNQJ01S0040160.1:9699-49558 GCA_010110895.2 Picea sitchensis
CTTCTAGAAGGATGAGATGGCATTCGAATGGTTATCCTAGTACTGGATTCCCTAATATTTTGGGATCATTCTTATCCAAGTAACCAATTCATTCTCTCCTATATATTGGGAGAATTCTCATGGAAAATGTTAAGCAAAAGCAAGTAAGGTTAAACAAGATTCATTGGAGAATTAGTGAAAGAATTGTGTGAAGGATTGAAGCTACAATAGCTTGGAAACTCCAGCAAGGATATCATAAGGGTTTTGATCTTCTTCATGCAAGTGAGCAAGTGTGTGTGTCAGAGCCAAGGGCCATCGAAAGGAAGTTTGTGAAATCAAGGCTCAAGTTGTAATCTTTACTTTCCATTAATATGATACAGTAATATGTCCCTTTTCCATAAAGTTATTTCCACTTTATTGTATAATTCCTTGATCATATACATAGATTGATTGTTGAATAGATTGTGCTTTATTCACTTTGGTTGGTTTGTGTTGTGTTGGTCTTGACTGCACAAGAGCACTGGAGAAAAGCAGGAGAAAAAAATACCATAGGAAGCGATTATAAGGTATGTTACTTGTTCTTGCCTCCTAGTTAATTCAATGATCAAAATCTAGGGAAAGAGTCATGTTCTGCCTTGCTTTGTTCTAGATCCAAGTGGATCTAGGGAGATCGGTTTGTGTCCGCACTTACGGATTTATCCAATAACAGTATAATAAACCTCACATGGACTAGACACCAAACCCTTACTGATATGCAACCTATCAATACATCAACCACTTCACAAATATAAGCTCTCAACCATGTACCACAAAAACCTTTAACTATATTCCAAGAAATACAAGATGTGCCTCAACACTAACAAGATGTATCAATGATAAATATTGATTATAACAACATTATATTTTTGTATATCTGACTTATATAGAAAGTCCCATGCAGCCAATAATATCTCTAGGGAAAATCCTCAAACCCCCATTACCATTTCTCATGTAGACAAGAAAATCCAACTACTCATAGAAATAAGACAAATCTTCTGAACCAGTAGATATATTTGATGTACCTAATCACTGTAGACCTTCCTGGGAGCTTTCTTTCAGACTCTAGAGACCTGACATCTTCATATTCTCAAGTTTTTATGGACTTTACCGTCATGTATGTGCCCTATTATATTGCTAGCACGCGTATGTATGCACCCTATTAAACTGTTAGCTCGTGTCTGTACACAGTACCCTATTATACTATTAGTCCATGTACAGCTTAGAAACTAGGGGTTTTCAATATTTTTGAAACTCTGAAACTTTCATCGTCAACCCTTCGTGCTACCTTAGACTTGAACAAGTTCAGAAGTATCAATGAGTACCTACAATAAACCTTTCACAATAATATATATTCAATGTGCTCAATATGTGCTAATAGGAGAGCCTTTCTCTCTTATTTATACTTCCATGTAGCTTCCTCAAGGGGTTACCTTCTAACCATCTTAACCCAATTTCCTTATTCTAGGGCTAACCCACTTCTAACCACTTGTCCACTTCTAACCCACTTTGATAAAAATAGTAACTTCTCCACTTCTAGTTGCAACTAACTTATTTTTAATTTTTTTTTTATTGCAACAACTTAACCCATGATTAACTCCTAGTTTCACCCACTTGACTAGTCAATTTATTCTAGGGGCTTCTAGAATAACTTGACTTCTTCGACCTTCTAGATAACTCATGGGGGTTCTCTAACTTCACAAGGCCATAAATCTCTAACCATGAGGAGTTACGTGACGTTCCACATATCACCGGAAATGGAATGAAATGTACTATCCATCTAGAATAGTTTTACCTACAAACATACTACCCTCCATACTGTTATACATCAAAAAAATCTTTAATCCTCTAACCATATTTTTGGGGATATTGGAATTTTCTACCGAACTTGCTTCAAGGGTTGATATCAATGACAATCAATCCAATTAATCAACAATATCCCCCTTTGGCATTGATGAAAACACTTTGATGTAACACTAAATTCATATCGCTTATGCTCTCCTTGTGACCATCACTCCCCCTGGAAACATGCCTCTCTGCTCTCTCTCCAAGCATCTAATTATTTGTCTTGCATCTAGTGAATCTCTCCCCCTTTGGCATCAATGGAAAAGGTAACTTCCCATCCAGGGCTGCTCCCCCTAACTGAAATTTCCTTGGGGATGCTCCCCCTAACTGAACTCTTCCTGAACCTACTCCCCCAACCTGAACTGTCCTCTTGATGGTGCTTCCACATGTAAATCTAAAAAATATCAGATAAGTATTCAAAAACATTCATTTTGGAGTAGAAATTACTCTGAGTCTCCGGCGAAGATACATAAAGGCTTCCCTTGGAAGCGGTTTTGTGAAGATATCTACAACATGTTATTTTGTTCCCACATACTCAACTCTAATGTTCTTCTCTAAAACATGTTCCCGTAGAAAGTGATACTTGATTGGAATGTGCTTCGTATTTGAGTGCATAACTTGATTCTTTGAGAAATTTATGGTTCTTGTATTATCAAGATATATTGGAATGGGATCATCATACTCAACCTATATATCTGTTAGAGTTTGTTTCATCCATAGAACCTATGTACAACACATTGTTTCTGAAATATACTCTTCTTCAGCTATAGATAATAATACTGATGATTATTTCTTTCTTAGATAAGATACCAAACACTCACCCAAGTAGAATGCCTCTCCATTGGTGCTTCGTCGATCATCAATGCAACCTTCCCAATCTGCATCTATGTAGGAAATAAGTGATAGATCCTTTCCTTTTGGATACCATAATCCAAACTCTTATGTGTCCTTGAGATATCTGGAAATCCTCTTCACTGCTAGAACATGTGATTCCTTTGGTTCTTCTTGAAATCATGCCACTTGTCTAATTTCCTACATTACATATGGTTTGGATGTTGTCACATAAAGTAAGATTCTAATCATTGACCTATACTGCCTCTGATTTGTAGACTTTGAATCATCATATTTTCTTAACTTGCAACTGGTTTGCATAGGAGTGTTCAGTGGTTTGTAATCTTCCATTCCGAACCTCTTTAGAATTTCTTTGATATAATTAGTTTGAGAAATAAAAATGCCTTGGTTTCTTTGACATATCTGAAGACCCAGAAAGAAGGATAGTTCTCCAAGTAATGACATTTCAAATTCATTATGCATATCCTTTGAAATTTTTTGTCTTAACCTATCATCATCACTTCCAAAAATAATATCATCAACCTAAACTTCAATTAATAAAATATTATTTTGAGTTACCTTGATGTAGAGGTTTTTGTTTGCATTTCCTTTTCTGAACCCTTCTTGTTGTAGATATCTATCCAGTCTAGAGTATCATACTATGGGAGCCTGTTTTAGACCATACAAGGCCTTCCTCAACTTGCACATGTAATCTTCATTCTTTGACAACTGAAATCCTTCTGGTTTCTCAATGTAGACTTGTTCTTCAAGTTCCCCATTCAGAAAGGTTGATTTCACATCCATCTAATAAACTTCAATATTCTTGGAGCATGCATAAACTAAGATCAATCAGATTTATTCCATTCTGGAAATTGGGGAAAACATCTCTTCAAAGTCAATACCTTCAACCTATGTGTATCCTTTACATACCAATCTAGATTTGTTTATGGTAACATGTCCATATTCATTCAATTTATTTTTGAAGACCCACTTTGTGCCAATCACATTCTTGTACCTTGGTCTTGGAACCAATTCCCAAGTGTCATTCTTCTTTATTTGATCCAACTCTTCATTCATGGCCTTTTTCTAGAATTCATCCTTGTTGGATTCTTCAAAATTGTTTGGTTCAATCGAAGATAAGAGTGCTAGGTGTAGTTATTCTAGTGAAAAATTATTTCTTCTAGTCTCAATTCTTGCATCTTTGTTCTCAATAATCTGATCTAAAAGATGATTCTTCTATACTCATTTGCTAGGTGTCTTTGGAGGTACTTGTTTAACTTTCTCTTCTACTTCTATTTGATTTTCTTCATCTTCCCCTTCTGCATCTTCTTCATCCTTTGCTTCTTCTTCATAAACATGTTCCACCAATTCCTTTTCTTCTTCCTTTAATTTTCGTCCACTTGTTTCATCAATTGTTACGTTGATGCTTTCCACAATTTTGTTGAGCCTTAGATTGTAACACTTGTATGCTTTCCTTGTACTTGAGTAACCAACAAGTACACCTTTTTCTGCATGAGATTCAAAATTTCCCATTCTACCATCTTATATTTTGATGTAGCATTTTCTTCAGAACACTCCGAAGTGCTTCACATTTGTTGGTCTTCATTTCCATAGCTCATAGGGAGTTTTGTCATTGTTTTTTCTAAGCATTACTCTATTTTTCATGTGAACCGATATATGCACTGCAAGTGTCCAAAAGACATTTTTCAATTTAGAATCCATTAACATTTTTCGAGCCATTTTCTGTACTGTCTTGTTCTTTCTTTCAACAACTCCATTGTATTGAGGTTTCCTAGTGACTGCAAATTTCCTTTTTTGTTCCATGCTTGCTGAAGAAATCCATAAATATCTTTGAAGTAAACTCTCCTCCATTGTCTGATATCAAACATTTGATTTTTGAATCCATTTCATTTTCAACCATATCCTTGTATACCTTGAAATTTTCAAATGCTTCTGATTTCTTGCTGAGAAAAAAAACTATAGTCATTCTTGTATAATAATCAACCAATAACATAAAGTATTTCTCACCTTTTAAACTATTTTTTATAGTTGGTCCAACTAGATCATTATGCACAATTTATAGTGGTCTTTTTGTGGAATATTCATTTGATTTGAATTTGGTCTTTGTTTGCTTTCCTTGTTGACAATGCTTGCATAATGTGTTGGTTGGATTTGTGATCTGGGAAATTTCTCTGACTGCTTCCTTTTTGCTTACTTTGACGAGGTTATCGAAGTTTATGTGACCCATTCTTCTATTCCATAGCCAAACTTCATCTTCCTTTCCTAGACAACACTTTTCATTTCCAATATCACTTTATACATATATGTTTCTTGAAGTTCTTGCATATGTTGCAATCAATTTTCCTGATCTTGCTTTTATTATCTCACACTTATGTGAATCGTGTTGAAATAATGTAACTGTGAAGATCATTCTTATTATTATTGTTATTTATTATTAGGATTAATCCCCATTGTGGATTAATCATGTCGATAATTGTATTAGGACCAAATCCCCTTTTGCGGATTGGTCATCGGACAATTATAATGGGTAGAATAAGAAGTCGGCCCTAGCAGTTATTATTGAGACCCAAAATTAATTTAAAAGTGGGTTTACCCACCCAGAGTGAGAGGTTGGCCCTGCCAGTGAAACCCTTTCACACGTGCCAGTCTTATATATATAGGAGGCTAGCGCCTCACGTTAACATACAACTCACTTGCTCATTATATTATGAGGCAAGCTGCAATTACCAGTTAGAGAGAGGAGAAGAAGAGTGGCGCATCTCTTGGGGAGGACTATCTTTGTATTGGTTTGAGTTGTATCTCTTGAACATTATATAAGCTATTTATGATAAGGGAAGTTTTTGTTGGGTTTTCTTCCCCTAGAGGGTTTCAGGGATAAATGTTGTGTCTCTTGTGAATGTGTATTTCTCGGTGATCTTGTTCTTATGATGCTCTTATCTATTGAAATGAAAAGAACTATAATAATGGCATAAACATTAACATGGTATCGAGCCAACTTTGAAGGAAACACTATTGCAAGAGAAAAACGTCACTAATTTGCAACACACACCAGAGTGAGGTTTTGCAAAAGTGAATCTTTCAACCCTAAAACCACCTAGAAGAGTGCACCCTCCCCCAAGGATCATTTTTGGCACTTAAGGAACAACTTTTTAGGTGGCTAGATCTTAGGAAAGTGAAACCCTGGATTTCCTAAAAGTCTTGGAAAACCAGGAAAACCAGTGCAATTACTAGAGTACGAGGAGTATGATGCTAGAAAACCCGAAGCACCAGTCCAGTTATCCGCAGATCAAGTTTGAGGGTAAAAGTTGGATTTTGAAATTAGGCGCATAAATAACTCACCTGACTCAATGCATCTATCCCTGGATCATAATTTCAAAATTCAAAGTTTGAAAATTGGGGTTTTCTCATGGAAACCTAAGCTGTAGTTGTAGTTCAGTTTGGACCCGATTCTTGCGATTCGCATTATTAGGAGCAGTTATAATCACCCTTGAAATTTTCTCAAGAGTTGGCAATGATTCTAGTTGCTACCGGATGGAGCCACTACTACAAATGCTATGGTATGTACTTACATATGTTTAATGGTTAAACCCTAAGAGTATTTGGCGTAGGAGAAAGGATCTCTTGCCATAGATCGAAGGATCTCAAGATCGAACATTCAAGAGGAATTATGCAACCCGGTGTGATTATTCTAATATGCATCTATTTGTTGTAAAATTATCTTGATCAATATTTATGTTGAAGCTATGATCAAATTATTAGAAGAATTGAAAGTTGATCATAGATATTATCCTCTAACCTAACCTTGTCAAGATAGCATATTGTCAAAGTACAGAGGACGGGTTGAAGAAAGCACCTGCCATCTTGAGTGAAGGACACGGAAGAAAATCAAGCCTCACTCTGAGGACAAGGCTCGAGGTTTGATTAATCAAGATTCAAAGGTACATGACAAGATGATGACTTTAGTTGAGATAGCAATCATTGAAGAGTATTATACTTGGTATCATGTGGGCTTATTGAGGTAAATGCTTAATGTAATCGTTTGTTTGATACAACTAACATCTCCTCTAGGAGAAACCTTGTGTGTTAGTTCAGGTTGCCATACTATGAGAGTGTTGACCTCATTTCATATTGTATTCCTTACCTTTTAATCTTTGCTAAAATTATAAGTAATAAACTCTAAAGGAACTCATTTTGGAATTGTTAGATTGCTATTGTTTTATATTGTCAAGAAGGATATTCTTGCTTGTTGTTTGTTGACATTGCTCCAGGTCAAATGAGGAATCTATATCGAAGGTTGCAGAAGACGTGTTCTAAAGGAGGAGCCATTATATGAAATCATCATTGGAAGAGAAGAAGGTGACACATAAGCTAAAGGGTCACTCGAGGTTGCCATGACCGACGCCATTGAAGAATATTGGCATTGAAGATCAGCTCACTTCAAACTAAGGTGCTACCACACATATGCAAAGCGATCCGCAGGTTTACGGAGTCAAAGGTGACCATGAAGGCATATGAAATGGATGTGCACAAGGAAAACGTCAAGAACCCATTTCGAAGAGTAATGACAAAGGCAGAAGAGTCCTAGAACTCATTCATTTAGATGTATGTGGCCCAATGCCATCATCTTCCATTAATGGTATGTATACTATGTATCATTCATTGTAGTTATTCTCATAAAAGACACGGATATATTTGAAGTGTTGGTAAGATCAAAGGAATTCAAAGCCTTGATAAGAGGAACCCTTACGTAAGAATATTAAGATACTCAGTCCCAGGATAATGGAGGAGAATATACCTCAAAGGTTCCATTGAACTTATGAAAAGATGTTGGGATCAAGATGGCCAACAAAAGCGGTGTAGCTAAATGGAAGAACAAAACCATCTTTGGAAGCTGTGAAGATCAAAGATCTTCCTATGTGCTTATGGGAAGAAACAATGACAAGCTGTTTGTAATGCGGAACCGATTTCCCCATAGTGCACTTAGGCTCAAAACACCGAAAGAGATGTTCATCGAAAAGAAGCAAGCGGTAAGCCATCTCAAAATATTTGAGCACGTCAGTATTTATTCATACTCTGAGAAAAGAAACAATGGAACCCTCCGAAAAGAAGGAATATTTGTGGGATATTGTGAGGTATTCAAGGCCTTCAAAATATACATACACGATCACCCTGCTCATTGATATCGGTAGGGATGTGACCTTTGATGAATAAGAAACACTTAAGAAATCTAGAAGATGTCGACTTGAAGAAATGTATGAAGAAGAACCCGTAAATCCCAGGGGAGTCTTGAATCTGTGAGGGAAGTTACCAGAACCGTAGAACCTGATGATCTTGAAGATCATGATATAAAAAAAGTTCAGGAACCTCTTCGACTGCTCCCTTAAAAGCCTACTTTGGAAAGAGATCTTATTCAAGATGGAGAGAAGTATGGTGTTCTAGAAGGGACCACGAGACAGACAGTTGAAAAGACCAAAGACATTCTCTAGTTACGGCTTTGATGTGCAATCTACTTGATGAAGAACCTACATGCTGAAGAGGCCATTCAAAAAGGAGATAGAAATGAGATGCCATGATAGAGGAATACTAATCCCATAATAAGGAGGAGAATGATGTATGGGGAAATAGTTCCCGGACAAAAAGGAAGTAAGGATGTGGTACCATCGAAATGGCTCTTCAAAATAAAACATCTTCTTGATGGAAGTATTGAGAAAATATAAACAAGTTTTGTCGCTTGTGGATTTTCTCGGAAGGAAGGTATTGACTATGAAGAGACATTTGCTCTTAGGCCCGAGATACACTTGATTAGAACCATTAGCTCTTAGCAAAGATGAGAATGGAAATTTTGCGCTAGATGGAGTGAAGGCTGACTTTACGAGATGGTGTTATCGAAGAGGAGGTAATATATATATCAACCCCATGGATTTGAGGTTGAAAGATAGGAGGATCTCATGTCGATTGTAGATTGAAGAAATCCTTATCCGGATTGAAGCAAGCTCGAGCTTGGTATGGTAGTATAGACAAGTTCTTGACAAGCAGGATTTACCAAGAGTAAAGAATATTCAAAATCTACTTCAAATTATGGATAATGAACCGATGTATTACTACTATATGTGGATGGCTTATTCTTAATTGGAGAATAAAATCTCATCGTGAATGTAAATAGAGACTTGTGGCATAATTTGAAATGAAAGACCTTGGTCTAATCAATTGCTAGGCCTTGAGGTATGGAAGTCCGAGAGATCTTTCTTAACCAAAGGGAAATACCGCAGTTGAGGAAATCTTAAAGAGATTCGACATGCTAGAATAAGGATCCATGAATACTCCACAATAGGCGAAGGCGTTGGTCGATACTTAGTCAAATTTGATAGATGCCACATTTTACAAACAAATTATTGGATGTGATGTGCGACCAAACACGGACTAGACATTTGTTTTCTGCGATTGAACCTTGTGAGTCGAATTTACGGTAGAGCCGGACATGTTCACCTAGTGGCTGCAAAACATGTGATGAGCCACCTTAAAGATACAATGGATTATGGTCCTCGACTATGATGGAGATCATGACTTACATTGAGTGGATATACTGATGCAAATTAGGCAAGAATGAAAAAGCACTTCGGATATTTGTTTTAGTTTGGGATGAAGCCATGATCTCATGTGATGAAGTAATCCGGTGTTAACTCTCGACTGTAGTAAAAATTACATTCGCATGTTTTGCTAGTTCGCGAAGCCGAGGATTCTTGTGAGGAGCCTGTTGACGGAGATGAAATGGCGATTCACAATGTGACAACCCGAGGCTACATAAAGATGATAGAATCCAGTTTTTTCATGATAGGTTGAAGCATATAGAGATCCACTATCATTTTCATCCGCGACATAGTACAGAGAGGAGACCTTAGAGCTCAGATACGATATGCGGATGAAAAGTTTGTTGGCGTGTTGACTAAGCCTCTATCATGTAAAGTTTGAATTCTTTCAAGATAAGATTGGTATAGTACGAAAGGACCCTCCCACGAAAGGGGAGTATATGTGTTCCTTTCTTCCGACCTTGTTGTTAGACATAAAACCAAGATGAGTCATTGCTTAAGACCTCGCGGTAGGCATTAATCCTTGTGTTGTGTTTTCCTTTATACGACCTGCGTTGTTAGGCGATAAAGCAAGATGAGTCATTGCTTCGATGACCTGGCCAGTAGATCGTAAAGCATGATGCTGTGTGTGTTCCTTTCTTCTAACCTGGATTGTTAGATGTAAAACAAGATGAGTCATTAGCCCGACCTCGCTATTAGGCGTAAAGCATGATGTTGTGGATTCCTTGCTTGTGACCTAGGCGGTAGACGTAAAGCAAAGATGATTCCTTGCTTCTTCCCTTGTTGTTAAGCGTGAAGTATGAGATGTTGTGTGTTCCTTGCTTTTAACCTCATTGTTATATGTAAAGCGAGATGTTGATATGTTCCTTTCTTCTGACAACTTGGTCAGAAGAAGGGAACATCTCTTCTTTCTTTATTTTGACCTAGTTGTTATATGTAAATCGAGATGATGATATTCCTTTCTTATGACCTGGATTTGTTAGCAGGCGTAAAGCAATATGTGACTTGCACTGATCTACCATCTTAACAACTATGACATTGAGCGGTGTAGTGTTGCCGACCTGAATGTTTTGTGATAAAGGGGTATCATTTTTACTGATACATATTTGATAGATGATAGATAGAATTCTTTTCGAGAATGATGATGTTGTCGATGAAGAAACTTACGATGACTCGTAAATATGCTAGCCTATGTTTCCAAGATGATATTGATGATATTGTCCTCAGTACTTACTTGAGTAGTCACAGGCCTCTGCTTTAATCTTTGATGAAGAATACCCTTCTTGTTAAGAGTGTTGAAATAATAGCTGAGAAGAGCATTATTATTATTATTGTTATTTTATTATTAGGATTAATCCCCATTGTGGATTAATCATGTCGATAATTAATATTAGGACCAAATCCTTTGCGGATTGGTCGTGAAGAGAAAGAGAATATAATGTGTAGAAAAAGAAGTCAGCCCCAACAATTATTGTGAGACCTAGAATTAATTTAAAGGTGGGTTTACCCGCGAGTGAAGGTTGGCCTTACCCGATGAAACCCTTTCACATGTGTCAGTCTTATATGTATAGGGAGGATAGCGCCTCACTTTAAACATACAACTCACTTGCTCATTGTCTTATGAGGCCAGGCGCAATTACAGGTTAGAGAGGAGAAGAAGAGTGGCACATCTCTTGGGAGGGACTATTTGTATTGGTTTGGGTTATCTCTTGAACATTGTATAATCTATTTATGATAAAGAAGATTTTGCTTTGGGTTTTATTCCCCTTGAGGGTTTCCAGGGATAAATGTTGTGTCTCTTGTGAATGTGTATTTCTCGATTGATAGTGTTCTTATGATGCTCTTATCTAATGAAATACAAGAACTATAATAATGGTATAAACATCAACAAATCGAACTTAAGATAATGACCTTGGGTAAGCACATTTGTCTTACACTTAGAAGATTTATGTTTCATATCTTCACCTAGTAGAACATTTTGCATCTTGGTATTCTTGTGTCCAATTCTAACTGTGCCCTTTCCAATTATCTTGTATGAGTTTTCATTCCCAAAATTGATCCATCCTTTCTTTTCTCAATGTAAACTTGTCCTTATCATCTATCATGTGCTTTGAACATCCCCTATCAAAATACATACATGTTTATTGTGTTGTTTTATCTTGTAGAAGCGGTGTGCGTTCTTCATTGTTAAATTGATTATGTTTTCTTATGCATGTTCTATGTTGGGGTTCATGTTTGTGATTGTTTCCATTATGTTGTGATTCTCTAGGAGGACTTTCGTTATAATCTTTCCATGTGTCCAGAATTTGTTACATTTGTAACATTTCAGTTCATTGCTCAATGATTCAAACCTTTGTAGCTTCTTCTCTATGTTTCACTAGAGCCTTCTTGGATAAACATTTTGTCAATGACATTCAAATTTGTTTTTGTTCCTACTATTAGCTCTACAAATTACAGCTTTATGTGGTATTACATATAACATAAACCAAAAATGATATTTTAATACCTGGGAGTTGAATATCTTATGAAAAGAGTTACTCTTCTAAATCCTTCTTCTTCTTTAGGCACCTTTTTTTTTTTCTTTTTGTCGTTGATTAAATCTTAATATTCTAGGTGGAGGAGTGTCCTATAATCTTCACATATAAAACTTCTTGTCTCCTCTAATTGTCTTTGCATAGATTCTTGGTTGTGTTTATTTATCTATGGTTTTGGAGATTGAACCTCTTACGTATGATTGTATCCTATCATGTACTTGTCATGATGTGGAATTTGAATGTTGATAATATTATCAAAATCACAGTTGTTCTACATGTTTGTTACATTGAAGGTATTTTCTCAATGTAACAAACCTATTCTTCCAAATTTCCAATGATCACATCCTTTTCTTCCGGTTGTTCTTTGATTACTTTTTTTATTATTTTGTCTTCTTCTATTTTAACCATTAAGTTAGTTATCATATGCTCTAGTTATTCATAGTTTGAATTTTGAGTGTCTTCTTCTTGTCTATTTCTTCCTGGAGCTTCTTGTTTTACTTCTTTTCTCTTTTGCGCTAATTTTATAACTCAATAGTTCTTCTATGTAGTCAACTTTCGCCTCTTGATATTCTTCTTTATTGCGTCTTTTCTATTTCCATAGAATAGAACTCTTTCTGCTCTCCTCTCATTGACTTCATGGAAATTAAGTACATTGAGTAGTCATCTTCTTTGGTGCATAAAATTTTTCTTGAAGACTTTATTTTTGGATTTTCATTTATATATTTGTTTATTTGAATCATCTTCTTCATTTCTTTATTTTCTTGTGAGGAAATTTGTTAGAGAAATGACCAATACCATCTGAATTAAAACAAATCAATGGAATCTTACCTCTATATCATTGTCGGTTCCCTTTTTTAGTCTTTTGACAAAGTTGGCCACTTCTTCATCGTCTTATGAGATGTCTTTATTGTTGATGCTATCTTATTTTTCCTTTTATTGTCCCTTTTTCTTTGACTTATTGGATGCTTTGAATGTTGCTTCTTTTATGCGTTCTCTGATTCGGTTCCCATTTCATAGGCTATGAATATTCCATGTAGTTCATCCATGATTATTGAGTCAGATCTTCTCTTTCTTATAGTCTTTGAGATCTTAGGATCAAATATCATTGGAAGAGATATTAATACTGAACAATTAAAGATTCATCAACTTATTCTCCCAATCCTAAGATTGCATCTATTGTTCATCAACTAATCTAGAGGTAAGCACCAATATTCTCATCTTCCTTCATCTTTAGTTGATAAATTTACCTCCTAAGAAGTTTGAAGCTTTGTTGCACTTTTGAATTTTGCATCTCTTCCATAAATATTTTCAAAAGTTGTCCCAAATCTCTTTAGAGCCGGTACCAATTACATAATTTTGACATATCTTGAATCACAAGACCATTCAAAGTGTGTTTGGCTTTTTTAACCCATTTAGGCCGAGTTCCTTCCACTTTCATTGTTGGCCGGGTGATTTGGTTCTTTGTATCCATATACAAATGATTTCCAAACCTCAAATCCTTATTGCCTATACATATGTTTTTCATCCTTCTGCTCGAGAATGCATAGTTTTGTCCATAAAAGCGTGGTATTCCATTTTATACATATTTTTCTCTCCATGATCCTACCTTTTAGTGGTTAAATTGATTTTTTGAAGAGACACCTTTCACGATACCAATTGTTGGATTCTTGAGAGGGGGTGAATCAATAATATAGAAATATAATATTACACATGATGTAAGTGTTATTTATCTTTTTGATCAATGTAACATTATCATCAATATGTCTGATAAATAAACCATAAACAATGAACAATCACACACATGAATAATTGCAGTGTATTTTTCATTGGAAACCCAATCACCGGGGAGAAAACCACCGAATGCCTTTTCTTATATGTCTTCAAGAATTAAATTCATTGGAAACACCAACTTCGTTTGTTTTCCAACTACAAGCTGGAAGTAGGCTCTAACCCCCTTTTTTCTCAGGCTATAACCTGAGGAAGATCCAACTCCCAATTCTCTGGCTACAACGAGGAAGCTCCAGCTCCCAATTCTCTGGCTACAGCACGAGGGGGCTCCAACTCCCCAATTCTTTGGCTACAACTAGAGGATGTTCAACTCCCTATGTTCTTTGACTACAAGCGGAAGGTGGCTACACAACTACATATCATTGCCCATCCTAGCGTCACGGAAATACAAGTAAGATGATGAAACTACTATCCTGCTGTCATTGTGAGATACTATTATAAACATAGCAATCCCCGAGCCAACAACTTGCTTAACCAACGCAGTGCCATTTCACCATGCCAACATGTACATGTACTCAACCTATACCAATGAAAACCAATAGGTACATGACCTATGCTCGGTGTTGTAACACACATGTAAGCACTTTGTCTATCTTGCGTCATGTGTAATATGCATTAGCTTGTCTATACTACATCGTGTGCCATACGAAGATATGGTTTTTCACTTTTGCTGAAAGTCAGACACTTTGTTTCCTCTTATCAACTCAACCTAAAACGTACTTGTGTCCAACTTGTGGTTGATAGGTGTATGCATCCTCATACATGTCCATAACCAGGTGTATCTATGTCTCTCTAGTCATGTACCATACAAGTATAATCATGGGTGGTAAATAACCCTCTCCATGGAATGGGCACCCCAAACCCTTACTAATATAGCCTATCAATACATCAACCCACTTCACAAATACAAGCTCTCAACCATGTATACAAAACCCTTAACCATATGCCAAATACAAAGATGTGCCTCAACACTAATAAGATGTATCAATGAAGTAGGAATATTGATTATACACCCGATACTATGTTCTATAGATTTGATATCTGAGAAAGTCCCATGCGGCAATGTAATATATCTAGTGAAGATACTCAAACCCCCATAACCATTTGTCATGTAGACAACAAAATACAACGACTCATAGAAATAAGACATACCTTTTGAACGGAGATAGATCGATGTGCACGATCACTGTAAACCTTCATGGGATCTTACTTCCGGACTCTAGAGACCTGGAATCTTCATCTCATCAATTTTTTATGGCTTTTACCCTCATGTGCATACCCTATTATATTGTCATCCATGTATGTATGAACCCTAATATATTTTTAGCCCATTACATCTAAAAACTAGGGTTTCGATTATTTTGAAACTATGCAACTCTTCGTCAACCCATTCGTGCTACCTCAAACTTGCACAACAGGATGTATAAATGAGTACCTGCAATAAACCTTACACAATAATAGATATTCAATTTTCTCAATAGGTTCTAATAAGAGAACTTTCTCTCTTATTTATGCTTCCATCACTATCTTCCTCAAGAGGTTTCCTTCTAACCAACTTAACACAACTCCCTTCTTTTAGGGCTAACCCACTTCTAACCACTTGTCCACTTCTAACCCACTTTTCTAAAAATATTAAGTTCTCCAATTCTAGTTGCAACTAACTTATTTTAATTATTTTCTTATTGCAACAACTTAACCCATGATTAACTCCTAGTTTCACCCACTTGACTAGTCAATTTCTTCCTGGGGGTTTCTAGAATAGCACCGGCTTCTTTGACCTTCTAGATAACTCATGGGGTTCTTTAACTTCACAAGGGCATAACTCTCTAGCTTGTGAGGAGTTACATTATGTTCCACATATCATAAGAAATGACATGACATGTACTATCCATCTAGAATATTTTACCTACAAACATACTACCCTTCATATCATTATACATCAATCAATTTGAATTCCTTTAATCATATTGTTGGGGCTATCAAAATTTGGTACTAGACTTACTTCAAGGGTTGACATCAATGACAACCAACCCAATTAATCAACAATAGATGAAAATAGTGATATATTGGGAAAACATTTTAATTTTGAGATTCCAAATCCTTAATGAAAAATTGTTAGGGAGAAACTGTGACATATACAAAAAAATTCAAACTTCATGACTTTTGGGGAAAATCAATATTTTTAGGAAAAAAATGTCATAACCAAGAAAAATCATCAGGCGGGGGAAAAGCAAATAAATGAGGTTGAATTGGATATTTTTTTATTATTGATTACAATTGTTTGGGATTGAGAGCAAAAGGGTTTATCATTGTCATCCATCCACCCTGTAACTAGGTTTTTTTTTCTTACTCCAAGATTTATGCAAGGGTTTGCAAAGTGCATGTTGCTTACCTCCTATTATCATTTTTCATAGGTCATAGAACAATTTCTAGGTCTAACTCTTTTACCAATGTTCTTCTATGCTCATTTTTTTCATTTTTACCCTAGTTTTGAAGTTGAATATTGCCTTTCCAATATGTTGATGGATTACTCATTTCAATAGTATGTTGAACATAAATGGGACAAACAAACAAAAGGTGGAGGTGTAAATTGTGTGGAAAATCCATGGAAGGGGGGTCAACTGCTTGAAATACCACATTAATAGAATTACAGGGCATGATGTTGTGATTTGTACAAGTCTAACCCCAGAAATTATGTGAGTTTCCCCTAAAGATATTTAAGACAAGGATAAGAAGGAAGATGCAATAACTATCAAACTTGAATTTTTTGTCGCTGGAGTAGGTAGATATTCAAGAATCATAGGGATATCTAAGACTAGGGAAAATGTCAAGGAGTCCATGGATTCACCTTCCTTTAGGACCTCACATTTCTTCATTCCAAGAACCAAACATGGGTAACATGGGTAAGCTTCAATTCTTGGTTGTTTTGTGCCTAGAAAGGATTTGGTGTGGGGTTTTGTGGGTTTAATTACAGATCTAAGTGCAGCAAGGAGAACCAAGCCCTAATCTAGGCACTCTGAAGGGGGGTGAGCCCCATATCTACCGATTTAGGTCACCTTGGAAGAGGGTCGAACTGCTATTTTGTTTAGCCAAGGGTTTAAGGATATTTTCTAGTGGACTACACTCCACTATCTTATAGGTCGAGGGAATATCGTGGTTGGTAGGTGAGGGTCAGGTGGCCTAGGACAAGCCACGAGGACTTAAGGGAGGATTGAACCCCTAAATTTGTCATTTGGGTCATTGATAGGTATCCTTAAAGAAGATTCAGCAGAGGAACAACAATGTCATCCCTTGCAATTAAGACTCTCAGTTTTATTGTTTAGATTGATGTGTTTCTATTGTAAAGAGTAATTGCCACAACAATACCATTTATTTCTTGAGTTTAATATTTTTATTTTTATTATTGTATTTCAAAGTGGATATTATGGATTTGTGACAACAAGCGTTTAGGATATACTGACTCTTCGATTATTTATACCATCTCTTCCCTTTTTTCTTAACCCGGGCTCATTGTCCTAAAGATGGAACCTGATTTGGATCCAAAACGTCAACAGTCTATTGATTAACAACTGGCTTTCAATCAAAATGAAAATCAACCACAACAATCTCCTCCTTCGGGATTGATTATTTATTTGGGTACTATTGCTATGTTACATAAATGAAATCTAATGTTTGGTATCACTTGAATACCGTTGATGTGATGATCATTATGTAAATGTTCATTGTTTATGGTGAAAATATTGCAAAGTGATGTGTTAAATAAACTAATGATGCACTTGTTTGCAAAATAAAATTGATCTCTTTTATAGCCTAGTTACCCTAGGGACATTATAATTTCTAACATAGAATAGGTCCTTGAGGTTGGGGATCTCATTTAATGATCACTCTAGTTGGTGGTTACCAATATTGACATAAAAATGGAAAAATATGATTGGAATTCCTTGGTTGTCAACCCCCATACTTTTGAGGAAAGACATTATTTTTTCCATGAATTTGTTTGATATCCAATAAAAAACCTAGGTGACATGGCCAGAGATGAAAGCTTGGTTTGGGGTGGCTCATCCATATAGGGTCAAAATGTTGATTCTAAATTCACTCTTTATCAATTTGGTTCTTTATCCCCCTTAATTTTGGTAGCATGATTGGAAATGGAATAAATCTATGGTCTTCACCAAATACAATCTCATAGATGGTTACAAGTTTGAAGTGACTTTCCCCAAATCCCATTTTGGATGGTTGAATAGATAATATTTGAAGATTAAACTCAAAATTTAAAACTTGTATTTTTAGGTTGTATAAGTGGAAACCTTTGATGGAACCCCAACATTCCTTTTTTTCTTATGGGTTTCTTTCCTATTGGTAGGAGATTGACACACAAGGGGGGTCTCATATCTTTTGTGTGACCAAGTTGAAACAATCATTCATCTTTGTTTTGTCCCCTTACCAAGTTTGTTTGTAAATGGGTGATGCCCTTTTTTGGCTAGTCCTTTCATGCCTACATTTCATGTAAAGTAGATCTACCAATAGATAAACTCCCACAGAATATGGGGTTTTGAGCTTCGTGGTAGATAATAAGAGAGGGAATACTCTTTCATTTGAAAATAAGGAATGATGCATTATCACACACAACTTGATATATGTCTCTCTTCATATAACAACTCCCTAATTTGTGCAATCTTTTTCATACAAATTATTATACAAGCCCAAAAGTTGGAATTGTATTTGGCCCATAAATCCATCCTTCTATGGGATTTTAATATTCAAATAGGCAGCAACGAAGGATGAGTAATTCCAACCCAAATTCATTTCTACCCATGCATGTTAAAGAAAAATCTCTTTGAGAAACTTGTTTGAAAATAATTCTATAGGGTTTTTCAGTATAGTTGCTAAATGTTTACAACTTGGCTAGTGAACTCACAACAATTACCAACACACAAAACAACTCAAAATTACTAGTAATTTTACAAAGAATTACCCATAGCAAACAAATTAATTTACTCATAAACAAATTTCCATTAAAATAATGTAAAGTGTTGAAAGATAAAGTATTTGAAAACATTGTAGACTATTTGTTGACACGGTAAATTTTCAAATAAATAAAATTCAAAATTGTATATCTTTAAGGTACCAAAATAATTATTTAAGTGATCATTTGATTATAAATTTCTCATAAGAACAAACTGGAACTTACAAATGCAAGAAACAAGATCTATGAATTATCATATAGATTATGCGTTCTCCACCACTCTCTCATTCGAACATGTTCTCCTCCACCACTCTCTACTCCAAATTGGCCTATAACACTTTGAAATGCATATTAGAGGCATAATTGTAAGTACTTATCTTGAAAAAAACTAATAATTAAACAATTAAATTATGATCCATGTAATCGTAGTTAGAAACTTTGAACAATGATTAATACATGTGAATCACCAACTGGAACATCTTCCAAGATGGAAGAAGGTTGGATCATACCAAAGGTCCCCTCCTTGTACCCCTATAATACATATTTATATGTAAGTGCATATATAGACAAAATATTTATATAATTAAAATGAATACAAATTATATGATTGGTTTTTTTTTTTAATTACAATTAAATGATGATGCATGTGAATCATGGTTAAAAACTTTCAGCCATGATTAATACTTGTGGTCCTCCAACCATAACATCTTCAAGATGAAGAGCGATCTCGTCATACTAAGGTCCTTCACGGTACCCTATATATATATATTGTCAGGACATTTGGCTTAGGTTGATGGATGGTTGGTAAGGATTGATTGGTTGTCATTGATGTGTCAACCATTGGAAGTGATATTAATATTGATGTCAACCCCTTGGAGAAGTCCGAGAGAGAATTACGGTAGCACAAAGGTTTGGGTAATGGTTAAGTTTGTTTGATGGATAATGGTATGCATTTTGATATATTTTTAGGTAAAGACTATTCTATATGGATAAGACATTTCATACTTGTTTCAGAGGTGGTATCTTAGAACATCACATAACTCCTCAGGTTTGAGATTTATGGCCTTACAGTTGGGGACCCTCATATGTTGGATTGAAGCCCCAAAAGGGTCAAAGAAGTCAAGGAGCTTGCAAAGAAATTATTATTTAAATGATAAAGTAAAAGTGAAAAAAGTCAAGAAGGATTATTTAAATAATAAAGGTAGTGAAGGCAAAATCAAAGAAGATTATTTAAATGATAAAGGTGGTGACAAATCAAGAAGATGAGAATATTTAAATGATAAGTAATGAAAGAATTTTCTAATTATGGAAAGTGGTTAACCCTAAAAATGAGGAAAATAGGTTAAGTGACCTAGAAATAGGTTAAGTGACCTAGAAATGGGTTAAGTGACCTACAAGATGAATAGGAGTGTAAATAAGAGGCAAGGATATCTCATTTACATCACACTTGAGCATGTGAATATATATGAGTGTCTAAGGTAACCAAAGGATGAAGCTAAATTTGAAGGAAGGTGAAGAAAACAAGGCCAGAATTCAAGAGGAGAAAGTTCTTTGATGATTCTTTCTAAGGTATGTTATTCTGGTCATCACCATTTCATAACTTTTTTTCTAGGAATGATACAGAGGCCAGTGAAATTTCTATTCCATTAGAGGAAACATATCCAAGTATCTATGGTAAAAAAATTCAACTTGTGGGTCATTGTATTTTTGGAGTTACACTCCGTGGAAAATAGGAGTTTGTGGCTAGTCCACGAAACTATTCCTAAAACAAGTGTTTCAAGTAAAAACGTCATAACTTCTTCTTAACATATCAAAATTCAGTAAGAAAAAAAAAAAAAATGTGTTTGTTATAGTAAAATATTTAGTATGATGTGTAACATTTTGGATCAATTCAACAAACATTCTCTGAGGGTATATACAATTTCACTCTCTAGAATGGCAGAATTCAGCAAGTTATGCCATTTTGCTATAAATCCTTTTATAGAGAGGTTCAAAGTAGTGAAGCCTAGAGGAATTGCATTAAAACATTGAAGAACATTGTGTATCCATTTAGATCTTTATTCATTACAAGTACATAGTTATGATTATTTCAAGTTAGGGTTGTTGACTAATCCAAAACTAGTCATGTGAGACTAAAGAAAAGTTTGATGAAAATGCTAGTCTCTTGTTGTTAAGTTAAGAAAGGTTTGTAGGTATGTGATAATATACATAAGATTATGCAAGTTACAAATGAGATTTGGATGATAAAATTGATAGGGAGCATTTTCTTGAGGTACATGTGGGTACATGGATTTGAGACAAAGTAGTTGATGAGTTGGCACATACATGAAAGAGGTATATAGTTGATGATGTTTGTACAAATTGATGAGTCATAGTTGATGATGGTTTATACGATTGGTACATACTTGGTACATGGTTGGAGGCACTTGTTAGTATTGTGATGACACATGGTTTTATGGATGATGTAGTATACTTATATTATTATGAGTTGTTGGTTATGATTATGAGTTGTTGTTATGCTTGGTTGATGCATCTATTTGAGATTTGTGCAGTGATTGATATTGGTGAGTAGATGCGATTTGGTTGATAAGATTGATGAGACAATTTATTGTGATAGGTTGTTGTTTGGGCCGGGTTATTGTGATAGGTTGTTTTGAAAAGTTATTGAAATAGTTGTTGTATTGAGTTATTTGTATAGGTTTGGCGCTGGTTGATGCACTTGTTCATGTAGATACAGGGTTAGTGCATGGTTGATGCACTTGTTTATGGTACATATTTGATCACAAGTTGTTTGGGTATAGGTTGGTGCATGGTTGATGCACTTGTTTATGTCTGAGGTTGATTACGAGGTTGTTTGGTATAGGTTGGTGCATTTGTTTATAGATGCAGTTTGATCACAGGTTGAGGTAACGGTTGATGCATGGTTCATGTTATTGGTACAAGTTATTTGGTCGAGTTGATTGGTAAGGTTTACAACAATATATCTCACGGTGATAGTGTGACAATAGTTCCATCATTCTACTTCTACTTTAGAATTAGGTTGGGCCAGGGGCAGAGCCGGTGGTTGTAATACCTTAGGTTATGGTGGAGAACATAGAGACTTGTAGCCTCACTTTTGGTTGTATCGAAGAATTGGGGAGTTGGAGCTTCGAGGTTGTAACCTAGAAACTAGGAGAGTTTGAGCCTCCTTCCCGATTTAATAAATTTGAGAAAGGAAACGAGAATTTGGTGCTTCTAATGAATGTAATTATTCAAGACATATAAGAAAAGCATTCCATGGTTTTATCCCTCTTTGAGTTTCCACATAAAATAATGGTGTCTTGTGTGTGTTGTATGATTTTCATTTGTTCATTTCTTATTTACTCTCACAGTTATTGGATGATAATGATACATTGATATAACTTACTAGGATTATATGGTTAAAAAAGATAGTATTGATCTATTCTTGATTCACCCCGTCTCGATAATCAACAATTGGTATCAGTAAGGTTCCTTCAGGAAACAGGTTAACCAGGAAAGGAGATCATGGATTATTAGAATGGACTACCAATGTTTAATGGTCACAATGGTTTTAATTGCTTGATATGTGGAGTAGACCCGATGAAAGTATTTTTACGAGGAATAGGAAGTACCTCTTTGGATATTAGTTGCTCTGAGGATATGATAGTTCAAAGGGAAAATACTGACCAAGAAGGAATTGAAAGAAAGAATAACAAAAGAACATGGTTCATCACGGGAGTACCTAATCCGGTAGAGAAAATGTTGTTAAATGTTCATCAACAAAATAACTTTGGGATGATTGCCTGACATATATTCTTCACCCATAAATGAATTGAGAAAATGTCAAAGAAGATGCGGATATGAAACAAGAAGAAGATGCTCATCATGTCCAGACCAGATTAAAAAGAGAAGTATGGAGAAGATGATTATAGAGAAAAATAGTGAGTGTATTAAATATCTAAGGAAAGAAAACAAGTCATCAGAAAGAATTGATGAAGCAAAAGAGCGTGTTCAAGGTTCAGAAAAATATCAGTGGTCATCAAAAGATTTAAGAGCTCAACTAGAAGAGGCGGAAAAGAATTGAAAGAAAACTCTGAATATCAAAATAAATGTTTTATAAGCCAACATGGCAAAGGAAGAAGCGAAAGGAAATAGAGAAAGATATAGATGGATCATATCAAGGAAAGACCCAATGATTTAAACCAACCTGAGGAAGAGTTTGAGGTCAAGAGAAAGTGGAAGAAGAAATAATTACATTGAAAATCCAAGCAGAGAAAAGAGAACATAGGAAGGTATGGAAGTCTAGGATAATGAATAAAGAAGATAGGTTGAGAATCTTGAAGAAGAAGTTGTCACACTAAGAATTAGTAAAGTCATCAAGCTCAACAAGAGCGTTGAATAGAGAGCGAGAAACATCCACATCGGTTGTCAAGAATGAAGAGAAGAACTTTCTATGTTGCTAGGAAATAAGAATGAAGAAAATAGAAAGAGTTATGAAAGAAGTATTCAAAGGAATCATGGTCAACCATAATCTAAGAAAACTAGTGAAGATACATCATCAATAAGACCATCCATGTTCAAACCACAAAAGCTTCAATCATGATCATGATGATTCAAGGAAAAAATTATGGAAGGACTATGCCATAAACAAGATCATTCACTCCTAGGTATGCAAATTTATTTTATAGTCATTATTTTTATTGTACTAACTTTGGACATAAGGTTGGTGTAGGGATTATAAAGAAATGTTCAAACAGGAGTGCCTATGTGGTCACCACTTGTAACATGGAGTGTTACAAATTTCATAACTATGGACACATAGCAGTTATTGTAGAAGCATGATCAATACTTCAATAAGAGAACAAATATGAGATATAAGAAAAGTATGGATAAAGCGGAAAAGAACATGTGAACAAAGACCGGGTACCAGAGATCACTTAAGATTGGAAATGAAATGAGATGAAGAATTCTGAGGAGAAAATAAAGATGTCAGATACATAAAAGGTTTGGAAAATAACTAAAGAAAGGAAGGGCAATTAAATAAGGAATAGGTTCAAGAGATTTTACTTTGAACTGTTTGTGAGTGGGAAATCCCTCTGAGACTAGCATAGGGTTTAAATATGCATGCAGAAAAAACCTAAATATTTCCCCACTAGCACATAGGGTTTAAATATGCATGCAGAAAAGACCTAAAGATTCCTACTTTCTACCGTTGTCCCAGACCTAATCCCCATTATTCTTAAGCAAATACATAGTTAAGAAGATCAAGTGAGCATACCTTATTTCGGGCGTTTCATGTCGATCCTTATTTATGCTTGATCTCTCTTTGACTATAGATCTCCTCCCAAGGGTGACCTGCATTCACACAAGACAAACAAAGAACTACACATGCATTTGATATATAGATTAATAGGTTAGACATTCAATCAACATATGTGCAATAAACCATGAAAACCTCATATGGTGGGACGAGAAAAGTATCTTTTTATTATTAACTTCAACAAATCAACTTACAATGATGAAGCCGGTCGTTGCTCCATGAACCTGGTCCTGGGCTCCTCTTCAACTGTCCTCCAACTTCTTTTCTTTGTATTTCTCTTTGCACAAGGATGGCTAAAGGGTTGGGACAAAGGGAATGTGCAATCGGGAATAGTTTCTTTAATATGATTCTCCTCCTCCAAATGGGACCCCTAACCCTTCTTTTATAGGATAGAAGAAGCTAGTTATTTGGACGAACCCTCGGCCATGCATGGCCAGAAGGTTTAGTTAACTCACCCAAAGTTATGTGTTCCGTCAACAACTTTCCTTTTTTCATGCTTTTGTAGGTACATGCGGGCTATTTTGGGTCAGTAAGCATGTACACACATGCAGTAATAGAGCAGGGCGCGTGGGCCTTTATAAAAAGTGTTTTTAAGAAGAGTTGTTCAACAGTGCTTTGGCAAAGAAGGAATCTGAGATGGCCTAATGCCAAGTAAGCATGTTTGGTGCAAATTAGGGTTATAACATATGCCCCCTAATGTGTGAGGTTAGAAGAGAATCTGATGGCTGAAATACATTACCAATCTTTACTGATGTGTCGAACAAGTGAGCCTAGGGACATTAAATTGGGAGGCGTTGTCTGCAAAAAATAACAATTGTCTCATCGAGGACAGCATACCCATGCTCGAGATAGAATAAAATCATGGCTACCAATCAAATACATTGTAGATCCATGTCATATAACTATATAAAGTGTAGCTGCGAACGATACAAAATGGAGCTACATATCGAAATCACAAAGATATACATGTAGAGTATCCATCTTCTTAGAAACTGATAAGGCCTGATGGCTAGAGATGAGGTCTTCAGAGCTTGAGCAACAACTTCAAAATCTTCAAAACTCGGGTAGGAGTGTAATATGAGTGTACGAATTCACTACCCAGAGGTCTTTGATGACTCGTCGGTCATGGAATTGAAGAATCTTGATGATCAGACTGAAGGCTTCATTAATTTCGAACAAAGACTTGATTGGACGTTCAGGATGGTTAGGTAGGAGGGCAAGAGACGAACTGTAGAGGGGTCGACTTAGGTTTGGTAACAACTTCCCTTGGACAATAGCATGACAAATGATGAGACTCAATCAGCATGGAATTAACATAAGTTTACGAGGTGGGAGGCAACACAAAGTCTCCATATGTTTGGAAGCATAAACAAACGAAGGAGGACACAACTCTATGTAGCGAGAACAACTTCCTAAGGTTGTATTAAATCCTAGAGTTTAATGAACAAACAGACTGATGTGCTTTATCCAAGGGCGACTTATTGTGTTGCCAATAACGAAAATACTTTTCCCTTCCTCTTTTTCGGGTATATTTGATTTTTTTTGTCTTTTTCAATGATTTTTTTTTTGGAAAAAAGAATAAAAGAATATTACGTTACAACGGAGGAACGAGTGGTACAAACATACAAGTTCAAGGTGTAAGGATAAGACTGATGTTCAGAACAATGATACTCGGGAAAAATCCTCTGAGGGCCAAAGGTGTTAAGATGCAGAGGCAAAGTGCTACAAGGCTTGCGTATAAGGTATGCTTCAGATGGTTCAGTTGAGAGCAACATGGAGCCGACATTTAGACCAAAGACACAGGTATGCAAACGTGGTTAAAAAAACACACAATGGTAATGTCCTTCAATGTAAGTTTAATGAGCCCAGAGAAGGTAAGCTCGGTGGTTTTTCATATTTAGAGAGTCTGAAAAAACATAAAAGGAGACTCCATTGGGGTACCTTTTTCGAAGGTAGTCTATTCGGTTCGAAAAAGTGGTAAACTAGCACCAACAAGACATCTATTCAAAACCATTTTAACGAGTGTGATAAAGACAAGATCACTTGGCCATTTTTTCATTTTTAAGGAGTCTGAAAAAAGCTTAACTATGGAGTCCGTCAGGAATGTTATTTTGGACCAGTTTAACGAGTGTGAAAGAATAAGGTCACTGAACGATCATTTCAATTTTAGGGAGTCTAAAAAGAGCTTAACTATGGACTCTGTGGGGGTTCCTTTTTTGTAAATTTAGTCCCTCAGGCCCGAAAAAGAGTTAAAATGATACCTGAGAGTACTCTTTTAGAGAACTGAAGTTCCATAGAGTATACTTGTGTTCGTATAGTTGTCCGTCCAGACCGAAAAAGGGGTAAAATACCACCGGATAGACGTGACTTCAAATTTTAGTTTAACGAGTGTAAAAGGCCATAAGATCGCTTGACAATCTTTTCATGATTAGAGGGTCTGAAAAGGGATTAAAAGAAGACCCGTTATGTATTTTGGGAGTCCCGAGGGTGAGGTCATGAGTGAAAAGGAATCATGAAAATGAGGCTCAAATTCATAATTAGGAAAACAACAAGGACTACCGAGCCTACAGTGATTAGAGACAGCATGGACACCATAATGCAACTAGGATTTACCTAGGGCATCCATGTTCCGGTAAGCTCTACCACCAACTTGTGACACTCCTAAAGCACCAATGATGGTTCTGTGTCGCAACCTGACGGGATCGATCCTATGGTGAAGGGATAAAGACAACGAGATACAAAATTCAAGGAGGAAACCTATCCTACATGCTCAAGTTGATCATCTAAGATTTTTCCACGGACCGTCAAAAATTGCCCAAAACTCCAAAAAAACGTCTCGATACCCGATCATACCCCCCCAATGCAACTCTTGAATCACTCTAAATGGTTTTTGTTTTAAAGAAACTGATAAAGGGGGCCAAAAAGGTGACAAAAAGAGGCCAAAAAGTCTATAAATAGAAGCTGACAGCTCATTATCACCATTGCTAATTTGGAAATTGACTCTGGAGCCAAAAAACCCCCTTTGATAAAAGTGGTGATTCTGGGAGCTACAGAGGACGAAACGACCATTTGTCTGGACCAAGTAAGTACAAACTCTCTTATCTTGCATTTTAAGTCTTTATTTTTTCTTTATGTTCCATTTTTTGGGCGGGTTTCGACCTTCAAAAGGTCGGCCCTAGGTCCACATGGGCTATCTTAGGACAGGCCATGTGTACATTTGGGAAAAGTAAACTCTGCATGCGTGTACATGCGACTGTTAGTATTATAGCCCACTTGGACCCCCTTATTGAATAAAAAAATCTTAAAAAACAAGGCTTAACCCTCCTGAACCTTGATGTTTTGCAGGATGTATGTTCATTGGAGAGAAAGAGAGCATGAGGAGGTAAGTGAGTTGGTCGGGGAAGACCCCAATGTTGTGGTTGGCTTGATGCAATGTGGGCTTCTCAAGTTCTTCTTGTGTCCTTTTATGCGGGCAAAACCTAGGCTACTGAATGCCTTGGTTGATTACTGGCATATGGATGCCGAGGCGTTTATGTTAGAGGGGCAGTCACCAGTGCCCACGAATGAATATATATACTTTTTGACTAGCCTCTCTAGGAGAGGGGAACCAATCAAATTTCAGACATTTCCTTTGGGGCCGCATAACATAGCGGAATTGATAGGACTGTATTGTGAGGCTGGTATAGACCGCTCGAGCTCACAGGTGCCCATAATCAAGATTACTGACTTATCGCTACAAGCAATTGTGTTGCTTATTGGGTGAATCACTAGTTCTATGGCTCTACATTAGGCATCCCATGCACATATGAACTGTGTTGTCCAGTGCTTAAATGCACAAATATTTGACTGGAGCATGACATTGTTAGATTGTATGAAGAGGCAACTAATAGATTGTCGGTTGCGGACATAGAGGAACTTCGGGTTTGGGACCATTCTATGCTCTTTCTTCTTTGAAAGAGTCTCGAGCTTTATTCCTCGAGTAGTGGTACAAGGACACCAGGCCTCTCTTCCTGCAGTTTGTAGATGGGCAGTGCTACTGCCACAACAGGGTGGTGGAAGGACCAATGAGTCCTTCGACGATGATTTCTTCGCTTCGTTGTCATGACAGATCCCGGTCATAGAGGATTACCCCTATGCCAGGATTGATTTCTCGAGAGATCCTGAGATACCAGTACCTCCTTTTGAGGAGCGAGGAGAGATGGGTAAGTTTACTTCATTGTTTTGTTGTTGTTTTTTTGTTTTTGCGAAATATATGTAATTTTTATGTTTCTTTTGTTATATATCATTTTTTTTTTATACCAAAGTATTTGACAGTTATGTGTTTGTTATATGCAGATGTGGGACCAGTGTGACCTGCAGACTATGCGAGGAATAGGTTTCATCCTCGGCCAGGGGCCACACATGTCGTCGCAGGGGGACTAGCAACAACATGAGATCTTCCAGTCAGGGAGGCTGAGAGGGTGTTCAGACGAGTCGAGTGGAACTTTACTGTGCTCACTCGTACGGTCCCTATGGTAGATATTGAGGACCTACCACCATCGATGCAGCCTCATGTAGTGGGGGCACCACAGAAATGGGTCCGATTGTTTCGGCGTTTAGCCAATGCTGTAGATCAGTACAACAGGGCCCACATGCCCTGACCTTAGTTAGAATTTTCACGTGCCGAGAGCACTAATTGTATATATTTTTTGAGGGCATAAGCCCCCTGACTCATTATTGGCCATATTTTTGAGGTGCTTGCGTCCACCTATGTACTCTGGTGACTATGATGTTATATATGGATTTTTATGTCTTTTTCGTGGCTTATGGATGACTTTTGAAAAAAATGTATTTACATATTTATGTGTATGTCCTTTCATATGTGTGCAAGATGCCAATCTAAAATTAGATTAGCTAGGGTATCTATAATTTGGTTTAAACTCCTAGGAACATGAAAAAATGTAATATAATCAAAGCTTCATTCTAAGAGACGTACCCTAAGGAATCGTCGGTGTAACATCGGATCATGAACATGGTAGACTCTATTTAACTGAGACACAACCAGCTGAGAGATACCAAATGACAAGGTGTCATGAATAAACTCAATAACTGCACTATACTCAATGGCATTATTTTTGGTGTCACCTAAGCATATACCTCCAGAAGATAATAACTGGCCTCAAGGTGAAAAAATTACCGAAGCTGCGGAGGCAAGCCTCCTAGTGTGCCGGCTAGCACCATTTGCGTACCCAATGAACACCTCAGATTCACTTGACATTTGCCACAGTGACGAAAGATACATCAAAAACAACCCATCCATAACACTAAAAGAAACTAGAAAGTAATAGTACAAAGACTATACATATGTTACAAAAAGTTACCGATGGTGACCTGCCTATGAGTAATACTTCTTGAGGTAGAGTCCATTTCTAGGATCTGCCAAAGCATTCCCTTCAAAGTCAACCAGATGATAAGATCCCTTTTTTAGAACCTCTTTTATGATGAAAGGTCTGAACCACATGGGTTTGAATTTTCCTACCCCCAGGGGGTCCTTATCTTGGTCATAGACCAGGACAAGGTCGCCTTCAGTGAAAATCTGAGGACGAAGAGACCTATCATACTGACACTTGAATTTATTTTTGTGAGCCTTATTGGCCAGGGCCGCATCACGACGCTACTCATTGAGTTGATCAAGGTATAATAACTGCTCTTCAAGTG
This sequence comes from Picea sitchensis, assembly GCA_010110895.2. Lineage (NCBI taxonomy): Eukaryota > Viridiplantae > Streptophyta > Pinopsida > Pinales > Pinaceae > Picea > Picea sitchensis. The sequence goes on from SNQJ01S0040160.1 coordinate 39,304, forward strand.
GAGAAGTGTCTGACAATAATTGTACTGCCAAATTTAGGGACGAGATCTGACATTCGATAGGGAAGACTGGTTCCAGCCCGTAAACAAGTTGAAAAGGTGAGAAACCGGTTAAAGTCTTAACAGATGTTTGGTAAGCCCATAATGCCAAGAATAACATCAAATGGCAATTTGACTTGGCTAAGTTGATCATTCGATGTAGGATGGTCTTGAGAGATTTATTCATAGCTTCCACCTGACCATTTGCTTGAGGGTATTAGGGTGACGAATGTTCCTACCGTAACCCAAGATTTAACGTTAACTCAGTCATCATCTGGTTCTAAAAGTGACTACCATGGTCAGTGACAATCTCCCTCGGGATGTCGAACCTTGCTATTATCTGGTTGAATAAAAAGAGAGTTGCAGTCTCTCCATCATATTTAAACATTGGCATAGCTTCGACCCACTTCGTGAAGTATTCTATGGCTACGATGATGTAATGGTGCCCCCTTGCTGAAGGAGGGTTGCATGTAGTGTAATCAATCCCCCACTTGGTGAAGGGTCCAACTGTGATGACAGGAAACATGGGAGCGAGATGTGCCCTCATCTTCCGAGAGAAGATCTGGCACACGTGGAACTTCTTAACCGATTCGATACAATCTTTGATTAATGTTGATCAGAAGTAACCTACTTGTAGAATCTTTTGGGTTGTTGCCAACCTAGACAAATGACCGCCACATGATCCGGTATGGTAATCGTTAATCACGATAACTGCATCCTCTTGAGTGAGACATCGACGCAGGATGCATTCTACACCTCTCCGATACAATGTATCATCGAGTATGAGATAATTTTTAGCTTGATGGTGTATGCGTCGACGCTCATCACGAGAAGCAGAGGTGGGGTACTTCAAAGTCTAGAGATAGATAAGTATATTTCCATACCAGGGATCCTAAGAGGTGATCAAAAACATATCTCCTTTTATAGGCGAATCTTCAGGTAAAAAATCACCTGACTCAACTAAAAGTTCCGAAATAATTTCTGCGAAGACCAGTGACTTTTTGGATTTCGCTGAAACGAAATCTAAGTCAAAATCCTGGAGGAAGACTATCCATCTGCTGATATTTCCGCATATTAACCGTTGTGTCAACATGTACTGGAATGGATTCACGACAGCAATGACGGTGGTCTTGCGAAACAAAACATAATGACGGAACCGTTGAACAACATGAACTGTTGCCAACGCAAGTTTTTCGATATGAGAATAATTGAGTTCCAGTCCTATGAGGCCTCGGCTAAGGTAATAAGTCACATATTCTGAGAATAATTCATCCTCCTGAACCAAGACCATGTCGATGGTTGACTCTGCTGCAGCCAGGTATAATAAGAAATCTTTGTTATAGTTAGGTGGCCGAAGCAAAGGGGCAGTCGTGAGGGCATGTTTCAATGCGTCGAAAGAGCATTGGGCGACATCGTCCCAATGAAAAGGAATGTCTTTCTCCAGTAAGTGCATAAATCCCTTTGTGATCTTGGCATAGTTGGTGATGAAACGTCTTAAAAAGTTTTCCTTGCCCTGTAGACTTTGAAGTTGAAGGATTGTGCGTGGGGGAGGCAACTGAATTATTGCCTCAACCTTGAGAGGATCGACCATGATCCCTATTGTTGATACTATGAAACCTAACAAACACCCTGATGTTATGAAAAAGATGCACTTGTTTGGATTCAAGTGAATCCCGAAGTAGCGATAATGCTCAAATATAAGTCAGAGGTGTGTGGGATGATTCGTTCTCTTGTGAGATCGAGATGCTAAATCATCTAAATAGGCCTCGACTATATGCTTGAGGTCATGGAAAGAAAAAGACATGGCCCGCTGAAAGGTTGCTCCAGCATTTTTGAGACCAAAAGGCATCTTACGATAGGTGAATGTACCCCAAGGATAGATGAATGTCATTTTGTGCTGATCTTCGGGTTTAATTTGTATTTGGTTATATCCCAAAAAACCGTCCATGAAAGAGAATGCCTTGCAACCCGCAAATTCATCAATTATCTAGTTGATGAAAGGTGTGAAGAAATTATCTTTGGGACAGGCCTTGTTTAAATCATGAAATTTTGTACATACATGAATCGTGCCTTGTTTTTTATTGACCGGCATGGGGTTTGACACCCATTGGTTCAAATGGATAGGATAGATAAAACCGACTTTTAGTAGTTTCTCAACTTCAACCTTAATGGATGGTTCTTTCCTGGGGTTAACTGGATGAAGCTTCTGCCAGACAGGCTTGGCATCTGGATAAGTTGTGATTTCATGTTCGACTATTTTTGGATTGATGCCTAGCATTTCCTTGAAAGACTAGGCAAAAACGTCACATAATTCTTTAAAAATATCTGTGTAGATTTGAATCTCTCTGGGGGAGCAGTCAACTCTGACGAAAACATTATCCCCGACGCCAGGGGTTCTAGAGATATTGATCGATACGGTTTCAACGATGGTTTCCATATTACCCTCAGCATAGATCTCATGTGTAGCTAAGGTATTAATAGGACAAGACCTATCTCCAGTCATAGTCATGGTGAATTCTCCGACCTCGATTCTACTTAACTCTGGGAGGAAGTATGATTTGTGATGAAGATCATCCTAGGGTTTGTCCGAACTAGTCATTGCTTCAATTACTACTTCGTCAGAGGGCAAGACTAAGTCTAACAAATCAGTGTCAGTGAGAGAACCTTGAGCCCAAATAGGCTCTAGAGGCGGATCTAACTCTTGTGCAGGAGTTGGATCTGGGTTGGCTGAAGTTTGTTGAACTAAAGAGTACACTACTTCAGCTACGAACAAGGGAATGGACATGCCTGGGTGCCTTGTCCCTTCCATCGTGACTGATGGGGAAGGAAGTATCCATGGATCAGTGAAGTAATTCGTGTGAAATGACGAAACTTGGAAAATTTCAACCTTATGGTGGTTGGATATGAACTTGACATCGCCTTGAGGGGGCGGGTAATCAAAGGTACCCATCAAATATGGGCACAAACAAACCCCTAATTTGACTATGCCTAGTTGAGGATTATCGATCATTGGGACTGTGGACACCCCCAATGAAGGGTCAGGTCTAGAGAAAGATAATTGATCAATGGTTACAATCCGGTCCTTGTGTGGAAACAACAAGACCCGGAAAACTGTAGCAACCACTGCTTGCATGGCATAAGTCCAACTCCTTCCTAACAAGAGATTGTAGTCAAGGGACATGTCGGCTACTTCTACCTCGACGCACACTATCTTCCCTCCCAACTGCACAGGGAAAGAGGGAATGATACCATGTGGTCAGAACGAACAACCGTTGAAAGCAGTGAGAAGAGTAGGTGACATAGACAAAACGGGTTGGCCAATGGCCTTCCAACATGCCAATGACATAATGCATATCGAGTCACCCTCATCAACCACCGTGCATAAAATATTTTGAGTAAACGTTTTCATGGGGTGAGCCACTACTATCTAAAATGCTACATGGTAAGGCAGATGAGGTTTTAAGTCGATTGTATCCAACATGATGGTACCCAGATTACAAGTCTCGATAGATCCTAAAGTGGTTAACAAAGCTTTCCTCTGGGAAGGGCATCTTTGGAGAACCTCCAAAGTGGACATCGCACAAGGGGTTTGTGACAAATCCTCCACCAAATAATAGTTCTAAGCAACCCTTGCGTTTGGGTTGTGAGAATCTTTTTTGAATGCACCTTTTGGGATGCGTGTCATTGTTTCACCCAAAGTCTTCTCAATCTGTAGAGGAAGAGATGAGAGTTCGACTTCTTTTCCCTTCTCAGAAGTTCTTGGTTTACTGTAGTGATGCAGTCTAGTCGATAGAAAAGCATCACCCTTCATCATATATACATTCACGGATGTGGGATTGTTCGAAGACGGAGGGGGTCCTTGACTTCCCCCTTCCGTGCTTGTAGAGGCTTGGGTTAGATTTTTCCCATGCTGAAATGGATTGGTTAACACATCAGGCTATTGCTATGTCACAAACTTTTGGGCCTCTGCAAGCTGAGGACATAGGTGGGTCGGGTGGTCTTCCGTGCATAGGTTGCACGGATACCTCTCTTTCTGTTTCTCAGTGTTTCCCCTGTCAGCATTATCAGTGGGTTTCTTATCCCCCTTACCCTTCTTTCATTATTTTTTCTTTCCTTCAGGCTGTTGGGTGGCCTTTGGATTTGTCGATTGCATTGTGTGTACATTCAACATTTTAGTAGGGGGAGTAGCCAAAATAGTAGTTTGGTTGGCCGCTGTGTGTTGTATAGACAATTGCTGCAATTGCTTCATCAATTGCTCAATGGGTTCTTTTTGTGTTGAACCAACAATACCATCGGCATGTAGTCTAGCTCTCTTTCTGGTTTTATCAAGTATTGAGTGTGGCACATCTGGCAAGATCTCGTATAATAAACCAGACTGAGAATAGATGAGCTCAAGTTATTGAGCTCTCATGATGGCGTCTTCTTCAGAAAACACTCTTGATGTTGTGACGTCTTTGGATAATTGTGGGACCAAAGACTTAAGGAACCACTCGAGCAGGAATGATGGTGGGACTGGCACCTTAATTAAACTCTTCCAACATCTCCATTCTCAGATGTGATCAGATATATGATCCACTTTTGTCTGTGTGAAATTGGCCAGCAATTCTGTGCCAGCGTCGTATCTCACAGGTAATTGGAAATGGTTTAGGAAGGCCATTTCCAATTCGCCAAAGGAAGAGTATATTGAGCGGTCGAGCTCAATGTACCATTTTGCGGCACTCCCAATAAGAGTATGTTGAAACAATCACAATTGTACGGAGTCATCTTTCAACGAGTTAGATGAGAACCAAAGGTGGAAGGTAGTCACATGATTGCCTGGATCTTCGTTCATCTTGGCTTCAAAATTTGGTATGTCTGAAGGCAACTTTGTCGGCATAGGGGGCCAATGCAGATCATGATAGATAGGGTCATTCAAAAACCTTGTCAAGTCTGGAGAATGCAAGGTTGCCAAGAAAGGTAGTTTGGGTTGTTGGTGATAACCTGGGAAAAAGGGACCTGGAGTTTGACTGGCACCAGGTTGCCAGGAAAAGTTTGGCTACTGGCTTGGGTTCTAGTAAAAACCATGGCCATGAATAGCATATGGATTTTGCGTGTGAGGAGACATCATCGGCTGATTCCCAAAATAGGATGTAGATGGATGGGCGTGCATTACATTCAGAGGACTTTGGGAAGGGTTTCCCCATGCCGATCTTGTGGGGATAGGCATAGTACCTTGTTCGGGGTTCCATTGACTATGGAAAGAATTTCCCCAGATCGACATTTCGGACGAGGGAACGAATCCCTGGTAAGAATTCCAAGGCCCTGATGCAGAAGAAGTTCTTGGGTTTTCCCCCTGTGTAGGAATAGTACCCTGTATAGGAATAGGTTGTCCGAAACTGGGGGTGTCCCCAGTTGGGAAAGTAGCTAGTGAGAAGGCGTTGTTACCAAACACACTGAACAAATAAAACAGTGTCGAACCTACTAGCTTATTATGTGAAGGCGGTCCTTGAATCCCTGCTCCAAATAAACTATGGTGTGCAATTGGCCTGGCGGATTGCTGATGTGTGCCACCGAGCGAAGGGGACAAAGGAGGTATATGACCTCCTCCATAAGGGAAAGCATTAAAAGGAGCAGAAGTTCCCCTCGTATGGCCTTGCAGATGAGCGTTAGAGCTCCCTGCCACCAGACCTAAAGTCTGTGAAGTGGAATAGGAAAGTACAGGACTTGTACCTGAGCTAGGCATTCCGTATTAGAATGGAGGGCCTGTCTCACTTGGTGTAAAAGGGGTTGTGGCCACTGCCATAGACGGGATCGAACCACTGTGCAAGGTAGAGGAAGTCGATACCATGGTGGCTCAAACCGGTGATGGTGGGTTAGGAGGTGGAAAGTCTCATGTGTTGACAACCATAGTGGGAATTAAAGAATTCCCATAGGGGGTGACAACATTTGTTTCCATTGATGTGTGCGACACTATCTCGCACTCGTAAGGGTGAATCGGTACAATGATGGGTGCCAAAAGATTAATGGTTGGAGTTTTAGGTGGACCAAGAGCTTTTTCTCCACAGTCTAAAATGGTCGTTTCCTCCGGATGTTGGTCGGGCACAATTTCTTGTGACCCGATCGCTTCAAAAGACCCTTGTTGGTCTAGCTTTCGCCTTAATGGTGGTGGGGGTAGCTCCAGTGTAACCGGTGATAGGCCCAGAATCCTTCGTAAATGATGGAGATCGTGATCCTCCACTATGTGAGAAGATCAAAGACACTCTAGGGTTGTCTATTCGTTCAAAAACAACACACACTAACAAAGAAGTCCCTACAAGATAAAACAAGAAAACACTAAACTAATTGGAAGAACAGTTACAACAACCAACACTAGAGAAAATTACCGGTGCAAGTTCAAATCGACCACGGAAGCACCCTTTGGGTATACTCTGCAAAGCGTGGCCTGATGTCTGTTCTAGGTACCGCAGTATACCCCCGCAGTCACCTGTGTATGTCCCTAAAAAGATATGAAACTAGGTTGCCAGCGCGCGAACAACCACTAGGCGAGTACAGTCGAAAGTTGGATAGACCACAATGAGAAGGGTATCGAAAGCAAGTGGTCCGGAAGAAAACTAAGGACCTCGAACGGATTCGAGACCCATGAAGCTCCATGGAAAATGCAATCGATGAAATCCCAAAACAAGCCCTCTATATGTGTTCTCCACTACGATTGGTCCAGCTTTGGAAGATTTATCTCCACTACCTTTCTGCACGCTACCTCGTGTTTATCCCATGTGTTAGAGGGGGGTCCCAGATAACTTTCATGATACTGTACTTTGACACTCCCTAACTCAGACTCCAATGTTTGATTTTAATGGCCTTGAAGAGTTTCCTCTCCAACCTAATTCAAGGCCCTAACCCTAAACTAGTTGGTTGACCCTACAAACATAAAAGTCTAATAAATTTTAGATTTAGCGTTGTTTTTTATGGCTTGTCTTATGTTAAAGGTTATGAAAGTGAAACTAGTGATGTTTGAAAGACAAAATAAAAATAAACAGAAAGCTCGAAACAAAAACCTTTACTTCACACAACTTTTCAAACTTAAAAATTTTTACTAAGATCTTTGAACAACAAACTCAAAGCAGGATTTCACTCGACTACGAGCTACTTATGATCTAAGTAAATCATCAAGAACTTATGAAAGCAAAGTCTTTTCCCTGGTTACTAATGCAAAACAACACTTTTTAACCAATCAAAGAAAATAAAAGTTTTTTTTTTTTTATTTGAATGCTCACAAAGCAAAAAGGAAAAATACCAACAAGTCAAAACCAAGAAAGTTTATGGCCAAGCAGTTCTCCACTACGATTGGTCCAGCTTTGGAGGGGTTATCTCCGCTACCTTTCCACACGCAACCTCGTGTTTATGCCCTCTGTTAGAGGGGGGTCCCAGATAGCTTTCACGATACTGGACTTTGACACTCCCTAACTCAGACTCCAATGTTTGATTTGAATGGCCTTGAAGAGTTTCCTCTCCAACCTAATTCAAGGCCCTAACCCTAAACTAGTTGGTTGACCCTACAAACATAAAAGTCTAATGAATTTTAGATTTTGCGTTAATTTTTATGGCTTGTCTTACATCAAAGGTTATGAAAGTGAAACTAGTGATGTTTGAAAGACGAAAGAAAAATAAACAGAAAGCTGGAAACAAAAACCTTTACTTCACACAACTTTTCAAACTTAAATTGTTTTACTAAGATCTTTGAACAACAAACTCAAAGCAGGATTTCACTCGACTATGAGCTACTTATGATCTAATTAAACCGTCAAGAACTTATGAAATTAAAGACTTTTCTTTGGTTAGTAATGCAAAACAACACTTTTTAACCAATCAAAGAAAATAAAAGTTTTTTTTTTTTTTTTTTTTGAATGCTCACAAAGCAAAAAGGAAAAATACCAACAAGTCAAAACCAAGAAAGTTTCTGGCCAAAGCGCAGATTGCAAAGAGTCACTATAAAAATCACACACAAGCAACTTAAAATCGGACTCTCACACTTGTCTAAAAACCCTATAAAAGAAAAATTTGAGGAAAACTTATAAATGAAAAAGAAAGCTATTGCTATGATCAAACCTAAGTTACTGACCACTATGACAGAGACCCAAAAACCTGAGAGGTATATCTCTTGTCAAAGGAAAGGATGATTGCCTCACCTTCAACAAAAAACTTATCCTCAAGCACACAACTGCCAGTTCAACAGCAAGTGTGTGCACATGAGCTGTGTAAAGTCAGAGTGCGTGTACACGCATGCTGGCCTTATACAGGCCGCGTGTATCTTTAAAACTCTGAAACAAAATAAAAATCCAAGCAAGCCAGCCCAGGCAGAGACTACTGGTACTGAAAACTAGAATCTCTTGAAGACTCAGACACTTACTTTAATAGAAAAAGAAAACAATTCAAGGGAAACTTCATAGAAAAAACCAATCTGAGGTGAAACCTAAGCTATAGATTGCAAACAACAAAGACTAGAAATATTTCCAGAAAACCCTTGAGAAGGACTAATTCTGACAGGGAAGAGGATGACTGCCTCTTTAAAAGCAATTTTATGGAATCATACACATGACTGTCAACTCCTCAACCAGCGTGTACACGCGGGCTGTGAGAATGCAGGGCGCGGGTACACACGTGCATACCTTATACAGGCCGTGTGTACCTCTGTGGGTCTTGAAAAAAAAAATACAGTCAAGCAAAGAAACAGAGATAACTGGTATGGAAGACTAGAATCTTTGTTAGGTCAGACTTTTGCAGAAACTTTAAAAACAGGAAAATGAAACCAGTTCTTAAAAATACCCAAAAATATCCCCAGGAACCCTAGAGATCTCCCCAGTATGGTCGCCAATTCGGTTGTGAGTGGGAAATCCCTCTACGGACTAGCACATAGGGTTTAAATATGCATGTAGAAAAGACCTAAAGATTCCTACTTTCTACCGTCGTCCCGGACCTAATCCCCATTATTCTTAAGCAAATACATATTTAAGAAGATCAAGTGAGCATACCTTATTTCAGGCGTTTGATGTCAATCCTTGTTTATGCTTGATTTCTCTTTGACTGCAACTCTCCTCCCAAGGCTGACCTACATTCACACAAAACAAACAAAGAACTACACGTGCATTTGATATATAGATTAACAGGTTAGAGATTCAATCAATATATGTGAAATAAACCATGAAAACCTCATATTGTGGGATGGGAAAAGTATCTCTTTATTATTAACTTCAACAAATCAACTTACAATGATGAAGCTGGTCGTTGCTCCACGAACCTGGTCCTAGGCTCCTCTTCAACTATCCTCTAACTTCTTTGCTCTATATTTCTCTTTCCACAAGGATGGCTAAAGGGTTGGGACAAAGGGAATGTGCAATCAGGTATAGTTTCTTTACTATGATTCTCCTCCTCCAAATGGGACCCCTAACCCTTATTTTATAGGATAGAAGAAGTTAGGTATTTGGATGAACCCTCAGCCATGCATGGATAGAAGGTTCAGTTAACTCACCCAAAGCTGTGTGTTCCGTCGACAAATTTCTTTTTTTTGTGCTTTTGTAGGTACACATGGGTTGTTTTGGGTTAGCAAGCATGTACACGCGTGCAATAATAGAGCAAGGCACGTGGGCCTTTATAAAAAGTGTTTTTAAGAAGAGTTGTTCAACAATGCTTTGGCAAAGAAGGAATCTGAGAGGCCTGATGCCAGGTAAGCATGTTTGCTGCAAATTAGGGTTATAACAACATTGTAGTGAAATATGAATCCACAGACAGAAATAAAGAAGTCAAAGCTCAGAGAGATAATGAATCTACCAATGAAGATGATGATGAATACACATCAGAGCAGGAATTGTTCTGAGCCATCCGGCTTAGAGAATCCCATGTAATATGAATATTAGACAGAGGGAGTCTATGCGATAGTTGTGACAGACCAAAGAACCATCCTTCAAGCAACTTACAGAGTTTAAGAAGACAGATCCAAAGAAGTCAGTTAACATAAGTACAATTTGATGGATTAATCAAGACTTCATGATAGTATAGTGATAAATGGGTCATCATTATGGACAGTTGCGCAAATATATTCTTGTACAGTATGGAATAGATCATGGATTCATAGATTGGTTCAAAGAGTGGTTCAGAGACAAAGGAACATTATCATAATGGATGATAATTACACAGGGAATGGCTTGAACAATGCTAATGGATTCCAAATTGACAGATATTTTTT
>SNQJ01S0040160.1:49904-61949 GCA_010110895.2 Picea sitchensis
TGTGTATTGTGAAGATTATGCTGGATATTTTACTGTTATTCTGTTATTTCTAGCATTTTGTTTCTGTTCTGCATATTTTATATATCTGGTATCTTGCAGCGAGATGTGCCCTCATCTTCCGAGAGAAGATCTGGCACACGTGGAACTTCTTAACCGATTCGATACAATCTTTGATTAATGTTGATAAGAAGTAACCTACTTGTAGAATCTTTTGGGTTGTTGCCAACCTAGACAAATGACCGCCACATGATCCGGTATGGCAATCGTTAATCACGATAACTGCATCCTCTTGAGTGAGACATTGATGCAGGATGCAGTCTACACCTCTCCAATACAATGTATCATCGAGTATGAGATAATTTTTATCTTGATGGTGTATGCGTCGACGCTCATCACGAGAAGCAGAGGTGGGGTACTTTTAAGTGTAGAGATAGATAAGTATATTTCCATACTAGGGATCCTAAGAGGTGATCAAAAACATATCTCCTTTGATAGGTGACTCTTCAGGTACAAAATCACCTGACTCAACTAGAAGTTCCGAAATAAGTTCTGCGAAGACCAGTGACTTTTTGGATTTCATTGAAACGAAATCTAAGTCAAACTCCTGGAGGACGACTATCCATCTACTGATCTTTCTGCCTATTACCCATTGTGTCAACATGTACTGGAATGGATTCACGACAGCAATGACGGTGGTCTTGCGAAACAAAACATAATGACAGAACCGTTGAACAACATGAACTGTTGCCAGCACAAGTTTTTCGATATGATAATAATTGAGTTCTAGTCTTATGAGGCCTCGGCTCAAGTAATAAATCACATATTCTGAGAATAAGTCATCCTCCTGAACCAATACCATGCCGATGGTTGACTCTGCTGCAGCTAGGTATAATAAGAAATCTTTGTTATAGTTAGGTGGCCAAAGCAAAGGGGAAGTCGTGAGGGCATGTTTCAACGCGTCGAAAGAGAATTGGGTGACATCGTCCCAATGAAAAGGAATGTAGTTCTCTAGTAAGTGCATAAATCCCTTTGTGATCTTGGCATAGTTGGCGATGAAACGTATTAAAAAGTTTTCCTTGCCCTGTAGACTTTGAATTTGAAGGATTGTGCATGGGGTAGGCAACTGAATTATTGCCTCAACTTTGAGAGGATCGACCATGATCCCTATTGTTGATACTATGAAACCTAACAAACACTCTGATGTTACGCAAAAGATGCACTTGTTTGGATTCAAGTGAATCCGGAAGTAGCGATAATGCTCAAATATAAGTTAGAGATGTGTGGGATGATTCGTTCTCTTGTGAGATTGAGATGCTAAATCATCTAAATAGGCCTCGACTATATGCTTGAGGTCATGGAAAGCAAAAGACATGGCCCACTGAAAGGTTGCTCCAGCATTTTTGAGACCAAAAGGCATCTTACGATAGGTGAATGTACCCTAAGGATAGATGAATGTCGTTTTGTGCTGATCTTTGGGTTTAATTTGTATTTGGTTATATCCCAAAAAACTGTCCATGAAAGAGAATGCCTCGCAACCCGCAAATTCATCAATTATCTAGTTGATGAAAGGTGTGGGGAAATTATATTTGAGACAAGCCTTGTTTAAATCATGAAATTTTGTACATACATGAATCGTGCCTTGTTTTTTATTGACCGGCATGGGGTTTGACACCCATTGGGTCAAATGGATAGGATAGATAAAACTGACTTTTAGTAGTTTCTCAACTTCAACCTTAATGGATGGTTCTTTCCTGGGGTTAACTGGACGAATCTTATGCTAGATAGGCTTGGCATCTGGATAAGTTGTGATTTCATGTTCGACTATTTTTGGATTGATGCCTAGCATTTCCTCGTAAGACTAGGAAAAAACGTCACAGAATTCTTTAAAAATGTCTGTGTAGATTTGAATCTCTCTGGGGGAGCAGTCAGCTCTGACGAAAACATTCTCCATGATGCCAGGGGTTCTAGAGATATTAATCGATACGGTTTCAATGATGGTTTTCATATTACCCTCAACATAGATCTCGTGTGTAGCTAAGGTATTAATAGGACAAGACCTATCTCCAGTCATAGTCAAGGTGAATTCTCCGACCTCGATTCTACTTAACTCTGGGAGGAAGTATGATTTGTGATGAAGATCATCCTAGGGTTTGTCCGGACTAGTCATTGCTTCAATTACTACTTCGTTAGAGGGAAAGACTAAGTCTAACAAATCAGTGTCAGTGAGAGAACCTTGAGCCCAAATAGGCTCTAGAGGCGGATCTAACTCTTGTGCAGGAGTTGGATCTGGGTTGGCTGAAGTTTGCTGAACTAAAGAGTACACTACTTCAGCTACGAACAAGGGAATGGACATGCCTGGGTGCCCTGTCCCTTCCATCGTGACCGATGGAGAAAGAAGTATCCATGGATTAGTGAAGTAAGTCGTGTGAAATGATGAAACTTGGAAAATTTCAACCTTATGGTGGTCGGATATGAACTTGACATCGCCTTGAGGGGGTGGGTAATCAAAGGTACCCATCAAAGATGGGCACAAACAAACCCCTAATTTGACTATGCCTAGTTGAGGATTATCGATCATTGGGACCGTGGACACCCCCAATGAAGGGTCAGGTCTGGAGAAAGACAATTGATCAATGGTTACAATCCGGTCCTTGTGTGGAAGCAACAAGACCCGAAAAACTGTAGCAACCACTGCTTGCATGGCATAAGTCCAACTCCTTCCTAAAAAAATATTGTAGTTGAGGGACACGTCGACTACTTCTACGTCGATGCACACTATCTTCCCTCCCAACTACACAGGGAAAGAGGGAATGATACCATGTGGTCATAACGAACAACTGTCGAAAGCAGTGAGAAGAGTAGGCGACAGAGACAAAACGGGTTGGCCAATGGCCTTCCAACATGCCAATGACATAATGCATATCGAGTCACCCTCATCAACCACCGTGCAGAAAATATTTTGAGTAAACGTTTTCATGGGGTGAGCCACTACTATCTAAAACACTACATGGTAAGGCAGATGAGGTTTTAAGTCGATTGTATCCAACATGATGGTACCCAGATTACAAGTCTCGATAGATCCTAAAGTGGTTAACGAAGCTTTCCTCTGGGAAGGGCATCTTTGGAGAACCTCCAAAGTGGACATCGCACAAGGGGTTTGTGACAAATCCTCCACCAAATAATAGTTCTAGGCGACCCTTGCGTTTGGGTTGTGAGAATATTTTTTGAATGCACCTTTTGGGATGCGTGTCATTGTTTCACCCAAATTCTTCTCAATCTGTAGAGGAAGAGATGAGAGTTCGGCTTCTTTTCCCTTCTCAGAAGTGCTTGGTTTACTGTAGTGATGCAGTCTAGTCGATAGAAAAGAATCACCCTTCATCATATATACATTCACGGATGTGGGATTGTTCGAAGACGGAGAGGGTCCTTGAATGCCCCCTTCCATGCTTGTAGAGGCTTGGGTTAGATTTTTCCCATGCTGAAATGGATTGGTTAACACATCAGGCTATTGCTATGTCACAAACTTTTGGGCCTCTGCAAGATGAGGACATAGGTGGGTCTGGTGGTCTTCCGTGCACAGGTTGCACAGATACCTCTCTTTTCATTTCTCAGTGTTGCCCCCGCCAGCATTATCAGTGGGTTTCGTATCCCCCTTACCCTTCTTTCATTATTTTTTCTTTCCTTCAGGCTGCTGGGTGGCCTTTGGATTTGTCGATTTCATTGTGTGTACATTCGACGTTTTAGTAGGGGGAGTAGCCAAAACAGTAGTTTGGTTGGCCGCTGTGTGTTGTATAGACAATTGTTGCAATTGCTTCATCAATTGCTCAATGGGTTCTATTTGTGTTGAACCAACAATACCATCGACATGTGGTCTAGCTCTCTTTCTGGTTTTATCAAGTATTGAGTGTGGCGCATATGGAAATATCTCGTATAATAAACCAGACTGAGAATAGATGAGCTCAAGCTGTTGAGCTCTCATGATGGCGTCTTCTTCGGAAAACACTCTTGATGTCGTGACGTCTTTGGATAATTATGGGACCAAAGAATTAAGGAACCACTCGAGCAGGAATGATGGTGGGACTGGCACCTTAATTAAACTCTTCTGACATCTCCATTCTTGAATGTGATCAAAGATATGATCCGCTTTTGTCTGTGTGAAATTGGCCAGCAATTTTGTGCTAGCGTCGTATCTCATAGGTAATTGGAAATGGTTTAGGAAGGCCATTGCCAATTCGCCAAAGGAAGAGTATATTGAGCGGTCAAGCTCAATGTACCATTTCGTGGCACTCCCAATAAGAGTATGTTGAAACAATCACAATTGTACGGAGTCATCTTTCAACGAGTTAGATGAGAACCAAAGGTGGAAGGTAGTCACATGATTGCTTGGATCTTCGTTCATCTTGGCTTCAAACTTTGGTATGTATGAAGGCAACTTTGTTGGCATAGGGGGCCAATGCAGATCATGATAGATAGGGTCATTCAAAAACCTTGTCAAGTCTGGAGAATGAAAGGTTGCCAGGAAAGGTAGTTTGGGTTGTTGGTGATAACCTGGGAAAAAGGGACCTGGAGTTTGACTGGCACCAGGTTGCCAGGAAAAGTTTGGTTGTTGGCTTGGGTTCTGGTAAAAACCATGGCCATGACTAGCATATGAATTTTGCATGTGAGGAGACATCATCGACTGATTCCCAAAATAGGACGTAGATGGATGGGCGTGCATTACATTCAGAGGACTTTGGGAAGGGTTTCCCCATGTCAATCCTGTGGGGATAGACATAGTACCTTGTCCGGGGTTCCATTGACTGTGGAAAGAATTTCCCCAGATCGACATTTCAGACGAGGGAACGGATCCCTAGTAAGAATTCCAAGGCCCTGATGCGGAAGAAGTTCTTGGGTTTTCCCCCTGTGTAGGAATAGTACCCTGTATAGGAATAGGTTGTCCGAAACCGGGGGTGCCCCCAGTTGGGAAAGTAGCTGGCGAGAAGGCGTTGTTACCAAACACACTGAACAAATAAAACAATGTCGAACCTACCAGCATATTATGTGAAGGCGGTCCTTGACTCCCTGCTCCAAATAAACTATGGTGTGCAAGTGGCCTGGCGGATTGCTGATGCGTGCCACCGAGCGAAGGGGACAAAGGAGGTATATGACCTCATCCATAAGGGAAAGCGTTAAAAGGAGTAGAATTTCCCCTCGTATGGCCTTGCAGATGAGCGTTAGAGCTCCCTGCCACCAGACCTAAAGTCTGTGAAGTGGAATAGGAAAGTACATGACTTGTACCTAAGCTAGGCATCCCGTATGAGAATGGAGGGCCTGTCTCACTTGGTGGAAAAGGGGTTGTGGCCACTGCCATAGACGGGATCGAACCACTGTGCAAGGTAGAGGCAGTCGAGACCATGGTGGCTCAAACTGGTGATGGTGGGTTAGGAGGTGGAAAGTCTCCTGTGGTGACAACCATAGTGGGAATTAAAGAATTCCCACAGGGGGTGAAAACATTTGTTTCCATTGCTGCGTGTGACACTATCTCGCACTCGTAAGGGTGAATCGGTACAATGATGGGTGCAAAAAGATCAATGGTTGGATTTTTAGGTGGACCAAGAGCTTTCGCTCCACAGTCTAAAATGGTCGTTTCCTCCGGATGTTTGTCGGGCACAATTTCTTGTGACTCGGTCGCTTCAAAAGACCCTTGTTGGTCTAGATTTTGCCTTAATGGTGGTGGGGTAGCTCCAGTGTAACCGGTGATAGGCCTAGAATGCTTCGTAACTGATGGAGCTCGTGATCCTCCACTATGTGAGAAGATCAAAGACACTCTAGGGTTGTCTAGTCGTTCAAAAACAACACACACTAACAAAGAAGTCCCTACAAGATAAAACAAGCAAACACTAAACTAATTGGAAGAACAGTTACAACAACCAACACTAGAGAAAATTACCGGTGCAAGTTCAACTCGACCACGGAAGCACCCTCTGGGTATACTCTGCAAAGCGTGGCCTGATGTCTGTTCTAGGTACCGCAATATACCCCCGCAGTCACCTGTGTATGTCCCTAAAAAGATAGGAAACTAGGTTGCTAGTGCACGAACAACCACCAGGCGAGTACAGTCGAAAGTTGGATAGACCACAATGAGCAGGGTATCGAAAGAAAGTGGTCCGGAAGAAAACTAAGGACCTCGAATAGATTTGAGACCCATGAAGCTCCATGGCAAATGCAATCGATGAAATCCCAAAACAAGCCCTCTACATGTGTTCTCCACTACGATTGGTCCAGCTTTGGAAGGGTTATCTCCACTACCTTTCTGCACGCGACCTCGTGTTTATCCCATGTGTTAGAGGGGGGTCCCAGATAAATTTCATGATACTGTACTTTGACACTCCCTAACTCAGACTCCAATGTTTGATTTTAATGGCCTTGAAGAGTTTCCTTTCCAACCTAATTCAATGCCCTAACCCTAAACTAGTTGGTTGACCCTACAAACATAAAAGTCTAATAAATTTTAGATTTAACATTATTTTTTATGGCTTGTCTTACGTCAAAGGTTATGAAAGTGAAACTAGTGATGTTTGAAAGACGAAAGAAAAATAAACAGAAAGCTGGAAACAAAAACCTTTACTTCACACAACTTTTCAAACTTAAAATTTTTTACTAAGATCTTTGAACAACAAACTCAAAGAAGGATTTCACTCGACTACGAGCTACTTATGATCTAAGTAAATCATCAAGAACTTATGAAAGAAAAGACTTTTCCCTGGTTACTAATGCAAAACAACACTTTTTAACCAATCAAAGAAAATAAAAGTTTTTTTTTTTTTTTTTATTTGAATGCTCACAAAGCAAAAAGGAAAAATACCAACAAGTCAAAACCAAGAAAGTTTCTGGCCAAGCAGTTCTCCACTACGATTGGTCCAACTTTGGAGGGGTTATATCCACTACCTTTCCACTCACAACCTCATGTTTATGACCTGTGTTAGAGGGGGGTCCCAAATATCTTTCACGATACTGGACTTTGGCACTCCCTAACTCAGACTCCAATGTTTGATTTGAATGGCCTTGAAGAGTTTCCTCTCCAACCTAATTCAAGGCCCTAACCCTAAAATAGTTGGTTGACCCTACAAACATAAAAGTCTAATGAATTTTAGATTTTGCGTTAATTTTTATGGCTTGTCTTACGTCAAAGGTTATGAAAGTGAAACTAGTGATGTTTGAAAGACGAAAGCAAAATAAACAGAAAGCTGGAAACAAAAACCTTTACTTCACACAACTTTTCAAACTTGAATTTTTTTACTAAGATATTTGAACAACAAACTCAAAGAAGGATTTCACTCGACTATGAGCTACTTATGATTTAAGTAAACCGTCAAGAACTTACGAAATTAAAGACTTTTCTTTGGTTAGTAATGCAAAACAACACTTTTTAACCAATCAAAGAAAATAAAAGTTTTTTTTTTTTTTTGAATGCTCACAAAGCAAAAAGGAAAAATACCAACAAGTCAAAACCAAGAAAGTTTCTGGCCAAAGCGCAGATCGCAAAGATTCACTATAAAAATCACACACAAGCAACTTAAAATCGGACTCTCACACTTGTCTAAAAACCCTATAAAAGAAAATTTTGAGGAAAACTTATAAATGAAAAATAAAGCTATTGCTATGATCAAACCTAAGTTATTGACCACTATGACAGAGACCCAAAAACCTGAGAGGTATAGCTCTTGTCAAAGGAAAGGATGACTGCCTCACCTTCAACAAAAAACTTCTCCTCAAGCACACAACTGCCAGTTCAACAGCAAGTGTGTGCACATGAGCTGTGTAAAGTCAGAGTGTGTGTACACGCATGCTGGCCTTATACAGGCCGCGTGTATCTCTGAAACTCTGAAACAAAATAAAAATCCAAGCAAGCCAGCCCAGGCAGAGACTACTAGTACTGAAAACTAGAATCTCTTGAAGACTCAGACACTTACTTTAATAGAAAAAGAAAACAATTCAAGGAAAACTTCATAGAAAAAACCAATCCGAGGTGAAACCTAAGCTATAGATTGCAAAAAACAAAGACTAGAAAGATTTCCAGAAAACCCTTGAGAAGGACTAATTCTGACAGGGAAGAGGATGACTGCCTCTTTAAAAGCAATTTTATGGAATCATACACACGACTGTCAACTCCTCAACCAGCGTGTACACGCGGGCTGTGAGAATGCAGGGCACGGGTACACACGTGCATACCTTATACAAGTCGTGTGTACCTTTGTGGGTCTTGAAAATAAAAATACAGTCAAGCAAAGAAACATAGATAATCGATATGGAAGACCAGAATCTCTGTTAGCTCAGACTTTTGCAGAAACTTTAAAGACAAGAAAATGAAACCAGTTCTTAAAAATACCCAAAAATATCCCCAGGAACCCTAGAGATCTCCCCAGTATGGTCGCCAATTCGGTTGTGAGTGGGAAATCCCTCTACGGACTAGCACATATGGTTTAAATATGCATGTAGAAAATACCTAAAGATTCCTACTTTCTACCGTCGTCCTGGACCTAATCCCCATTATTCTTAAGAAAATACATATTTAAGAAGATCAAGTGAGCATACCTTATTTCAGGCATTTGATGTCAATCCTTCTTTATGCTTGATTTCTCTTTGACTGCAACTCTCCTCCCAAGGCTGACCTGCATTCACACAAGACAAACAAAGAACTACACGTGCATTTGAAATATAGATTAACAGGTTAGAGATTCAATCAATATATGTGCAATAAACCATGAAAACCTCATATGGTGGGATGGGAAAAGTATATCTTTATTATTAACTTCAACAAATCAACTTACAATGATGAAGTTGGTCGTTGCTCCATGAACTTGGTCCTAGGCTCCTCTTCAACTGTCCTCTAACTTCTTTTCTCTATATTTCTCTTTCCACAAGGATGGCTAAAGGGTTGGGACAAAGGGAATGTGCAATCGGGTATAGTTTCTTTACTATGATTCTCCTCCTCCAAATGGGACCCCTAACCCTTCTTTTATAGGATAGAAGAAGCTAGGTATTTGGACGAACCCTTAGCCTTGCATGGACAGAAGGTTCAGTTAACTCACCCAAAGCTATGTGTTCCGTCGACAACTTTCTTTTTTTTGTGCTTTTGTAGGTACACACAGGTTGTTTTGGGTTATCAAGCATGTACACGTGTGCAATAATAGAGCAAGTCATGTGGGCCTTTATAAAAAGTGTTTTTAAGAAGAGTTGTTCAACAATTCTTTGGCAAAGAAGGAATCTGAGAGGCCTGATGCTAGGTAAGCATGTCTGCTGCAAATTAGGGTTATAACGGCATTGTAGTGAAAGATGAATCCACAGACAGAAATAAAGAAGTCAAAGCTCAGAGAGATAATGAATCTACCAATGAAGATGATGATGAATACACATCAGAGCAGGAATTGTTCTGAGCCATCCGGCTTAGAGAATCCCATGTAATATGAATATTAGACAAAGGGAGTCTATGCGATAGCTGTG
The DNA here is from genome assembly GCA_010110895.2 of Picea sitchensis. NCBI lineage: Eukaryota > Viridiplantae > Streptophyta > Pinopsida > Pinales > Pinaceae > Picea > Picea sitchensis. The sequence continues at coordinate 59,388 of SNQJ01S0040160.1, forward strand.
ACGGACCAAAGAACCATCCTTCAAGCAACTTACAGAGTTTAAGAAGACAGATCCAAAGAAGTCAGTTAACATAAGTACAATTTGATTGATTAATACAGACTTCATGATAGTATAGTGATAAATGGGTCAGCATTATGGACAGTTGTGCAAATATATTCTTGGACAGTATGGAAGAGATCATGGATTCATAGATTGGTTCAAAGAGTGGTTCAGAGACAAAGGAACATTATCATAATGGATGATAATTACACAGGGAATGGCTTGAACAATGCTAATGGATTCCAAATTGACAGATATTTTTTTGGACACATGAAGTGAATACAACAGTTCACATTCGAAACAGAGTAATGCTCAGAAACAACAATGACAAAGCTCCCTACGAACTATGGAAAGGAAACACAAACAACAACCTATACATCAAGGTAACTCAAGGTAGTATTTTATTAATTGAAATTTATGTTGATGATATTGTTTTTGGAAGTACTAATGACAGGTTTAGCCAGAAATTTGCAAAGGATATGCAGAATGAATTTAAAATGTCATTACTTGGAGAACTATCCTTATTTCTGGGTCTTCATATATGTTAAAGAAACCAAGGAATTTTTATTTCTCAAACCAAGTATATCAGAGAAATGCTAAAGAATTTTGGAATGGAAGATTGAAAACCAATTATCACTCCCATGCAAACCAGTTACAAGTTGAGAAAATATGATGATTCAAAGTCTACAGATTATAAGCAATACAATTCAATGATTGGTAGCCTACTATATGTCACAACATCTAGACCAGATGTAATGAAGGAATTTGGACATGTGGTATGATTTCAAGCAGCATCAAAGGAATCACATGTATTAGCAATGAAGAGGATTTTTAGATATCTCAAAGGAACAAAAAAGTTTGGATTATGGTATCCAAAATGAAAGGATCTATCACTTATTGCCTACACAGATGCAGATTGAGAAGGTTGCATTGATGATCGACGAAGCATCAGTGGAGAAAAATTCTACTTGGGTGAGTGTTTAGTATCTTGGCTAAGCAAGAAACAATCATCAATATCCTTATCTACAGCCGAGGCAGAGAATATTGTAGCAGGATCATGCTGTACACAGGTTCTATGGATGAAACAAACTTTGACAGATATACAGGTTGAGTATGATGATCCCATTCCAATCTATTGATAATACAAGCGCCATCAGTATCTCAAAAAACCCGATGATGCACTCCAAGATGAAGCACATTCCAATCAAGTATCAATTTCTACGGGAACAGGTTGCAGAGAATAACATCAGAGTTGAATATGTGGGAAAAAAAGAAAGAAAGTGGCATACATCTTTACAAAATCGCTTCCATGGGAATCCCTTGAGTATCTTCACCAGAGACTAGGAGTATTTTATACTCCAAAATGAATGCTTTTGAATTCTTATCTTATATATCTTAGAGGTACACGAGGAAGCACCATAAATAGGAAAAAGGGGGAGAGATTTATCAGATGCAAAGGTAAATGCTTGGAGATAGAGCATAGAGGCATGTTTCCAAGGGGAGCGATTGTCACACGGGAAGAATGAGAGATATGACTTCAGAGTGATACCCTTTGTCAAAGGGGGAGATATTATTCATATGAAGGGAGAGAGAGTAATTAAAGGCTTATAAACACAAAGAAAAATCGAAGGCATGTGGACAAGGGGAGCAGCCCCAAGGAGAGTTCAGTCAGGGGGAACAAGCCTAAAGGGAGATACCCTTCTCCATTGATGTCAAAGAGGGAGATATAGAAACATTAATGAGGATTATAAGCATGAATTTTATCATGACTAAGTGTTGCCATCAATGTTAGTGTTGCCATCAATGCCAAAGGGGGATATTGTTAGACAATTGGCTTAGGTTTATGGATAGTGGTAAGGATTGTTGGTTGTCATTGATGTCAACCATTGGAGAGTGATATTGTGTATTTATTTCAACCCTTAATGATTGATGTCAACCCTTGGAGAAAGTCTAGTAGAGAATTCTGGTAGCACAAAGGTTTGGGTAATGGACCCAAGGTTGTTTCATGTATAATGGTATGGGTTTTAATATATTTGAAGGTAATACTATTATGTATGGATAGTACATTCCATTCCATTTCCGGTGGTATGTGGAACGTCACATAACTCCCCAGGGTTAGAGAGTTATGACCATGAGACGTTGGAGAACCAGGTTTGGGTAATGGACCCAAGCTTGTTTGATGGATAATGGTATGAGTTTTGATATATTTGCAGGTAAGACTATTCTATATGGATAGTACATGTCATGCCATTTTTGGTGGTATGTGGAATGTCACATAAATCCTCACGGTTTGAGAGTTATGGCCTTACGAAGTAGGAGGACCCTCATATGTTGGCTTGAAGCCCCAAAAAGTCAAAGAAGTCAAAGAGCTCACAAATAAGAAATTATTATTTAAATGATAAAGTAAAGTGACAAAGTCAAGAAGGATTATTTAAATAATAAAGTTAAGTGACAAATTCAAAGAATATTATTTAAATGATAAAGTGATGTGACAAAGTCAAGGAGGAATATTTAAATGATAAA
>SNQJ01S0040160.1:61959-78309 GCA_010110895.2 Picea sitchensis
TCTTTCTTGTGTACTAAATGATGCATCTAAAAATAAATTTATCAAGTTCAATTAGTTATATCAATTTCAACATGTATGCACACACAATTTAACATGTGCATATAAACATACATGTACCTTGATATTCAACTTGACTATATCTAAATGAATTTGATTGTTGTCCAAACTGACTAGATCTCCTTCCTTCCCTAGACTACCTTGTGTGACTAATTTCCCCTTCCTAACTAGGGTTACCCATCGAACTAGGGGTCCCTATATTTCTTTCATTAGATATCCTAGAGAATTTGTGAGGCATAATTGGAGAATCCTCTTGATCCATATATATTATATATGTGTACCAAACTACAAATTGACAATTGACAATATTTTAATACATAAATTGACTATATTTTTTTACATCATATAAAAACTTGTATTTCTTCCACATCCTGAGAAGAAATTCCATTAAAGTACAAAGTTTATGTGCATGAATATACATGCCCATGATAAAGGTATTTAATCTCTCCTATATTCCCATGATAAGAAAGTGCATGTTACCATTCAAGCAACCCCATCAATCAAACACACTAAGAAACATCTCCCTAAAGTGTAGAAGCATTACTTGAAAATGAAACTAACCTAAGAAGAGATAAAGGCAATATTAGTTGCTCAGTTGAACGCTTTGAATGTTGGTGTTGATGAAGAGAATGATGAGTAAATTATTAATTTATTAGATAAACTATTCATTTTTCTCATTGTTTTTGGTGAATTGCATAACTTTACAAGAAGGGGATGTTTGGTGGTGGAAAGGTTTGTGGACTTTCAATGTATATTCCAAAAGAAAATTATTTCATTCTTCGTCTGGTGGCTATTCATATTGAAACTCCAAAGTTTCGATCCCATTTTCTTATTGTATTAAGAAAGGTATAGAACCTAAAACAAATTGAAGAGTTCAATAACAAAGTGCATGCTGCCATGAAAAGTCATATCATAGGATAATGAGTCAAAGGTAATATAAACGTAATGTGTTTAAAGTTAAATTACAAAGTTTATGTGAATGCATATCCATGCCCATGATAAAGGTAGTTAATATATCTCATATATGTCCATGATAAGAAAATGCATGTTGTCATTCAAGAAGCCTCGTCAATCAAACACACTGAGAAATATCTCCCTAAAGTGCAGAAACATTATTTGACAATGAAACTAACCTATGAAGAGATAAAGGAAAAATTAATTACTCAGTTGAGTTCTTTGAATGTCGATGTTGATGAAGAGAATGATGAGTAAATTATTGAGTTGTTAGATCAACTATTAGTTTTTCTCATCCTTTTTGGTTAATTGTGGAAATTTCCAGAAAGGGGATGCTTTTTGGTGGAAGGCTTTGTGGACTTTCACTGTATATAACAAAAGAAAATTATGTCATTCTTCATCTTGTGGCTATTCATATTGAAATTCCAAAGTGTCAATCCCAGTTTTCTTACTATATTAATAAAGGTATATAACCTGAAACAAATTGAGAGTTACATAAAAAAGTGCATGCTGCCATGGAAAGTCATATCATAGGATAACGATTCAAAGAAAATATAAAATTAATGTGTTTAAAGTTAAATTACAAAGTTTATTTGCATGCATATCATGCCCATGATAAAGGTATTTAATCTTTCCTATATTCCAATGATAAGAAAGTGCATGATGTCATTCAAGTAACCTAGTCAATCAAACACACTAAGAAACATCTCCCTAAAGTGAAGAAGCATTACTTGACAATGAAACTAACCGATGAAGAGATAAAGGAAAAAACAATTGCTCAGTTGAATGCTTTGAATGTTGGTGTTGATGAAGAGAATGATGAGTAAATTATTAAATTATTAGATCAACTATTTGTTTTTCTCATCCTTTTTGGTGAATTGTGAAACTTTCCAAAAAGGGGTTTCTTGGTGGTGGAAGGCTTTGTGGACTTTCAGTGTATATGCCAAAAGAAAATTATGCCATTCTTCGTCTGGTGGCTATTCATATTGAAATTCCAAAGAGTCAATCCCAATTTTATTAGAATATTAAGAAAGGTATAGAACTTGAAAAAAATTGAAGAGTTCTATAACAAAGTGCATTTTTCCATTTGAGCAGCCCCGTCAATCATACACACTAAGAAACATGTCCCTAAAGAAAAAAATAATTACTTGAAAATGAAACTAACCTATGAAAAGATAAAGGAAAAATTATTTTCTTGGTTGAACGTTTTGAATGATGGTGCTGATGATTAAATTATTAAAGTATCCATAAAGTAGTTTTTCTAGTTGTAGGCTATGGAATGTAACCAACTCAACTCAACTCTTGGTTTTACTGACATACATTAGCCTACATTCCAAAAGGGGGTTCTAGATAATACAAGGAGAAAGGTTTTTAGATTCTTTTGGATTGGAAAACAAAAAAATGAAGAGATGAACCACTTGTCAAATGAAAGGTTATAGCTCAACCAAAATTTGAAGGAGGGTGGGGGTTGACATATATTCATTATTTTGGAAAACCCTTGTTATTTAAATGTTTGTGGAAAGCCATATCATAGGATAATGAGTCAATGGAAATACAAAAGCTAGTAATGTGTTTAGCAACTAGAAATAATTAGTTCAATCCTTCCCTTTAAACCGTGGGTGGTTAGCTTGGAAGGTAGTAAATGGAGAGAAAGTGAGGTTGGAGTGGACACATCCATCATGTATGAAAAATAATTCATGTTATATGAGAAATAGATAGAAAATTTGGAGGAAAAATGCAGTAACATGCTCAATTAGGAACATGATTACGCATGTACTAATATTTTTCATCAAGGGTGGAACAAGAACAACCATGGATGCATCAGGAACAACCATGAAGGTCATCCTCTCACAACTAGGAGAAAAAGGGATGGATTATCACATCCACTATGCCATTATAAAACTATCCACACGAGTGAGAAGAATTAAAATTCCATAGAAAGAGGATATTTAGGTATGATCTATAATTTTAAAAAGTTTAGGAACTATCAAATCAAGGTGAATTTATTTTGGGGAGATATCATTAATTTGGATGGTATTGAGTTGGGAAATAATTCCTAAGTGGCCTTTATTCAGTATCTTTTCCATACATTGAGAGATGATAAATTCCTACAATTAAGCCTAGAGATATTTTAAGTTGTGTTTACAATCCTCCTTATTAATGGTCATGTATAACTCATTGAACTCCATGGTTACTGGAACCAATGTTCACAACCATTATATTCTAAAAACTACATAGCATTGTTCATTTCAATGAATTTTTTTTTAATTTGAGTTGTTGGAACAAGGGCAGACCCAGGGTTCAAAGCTACAACAACACACCAACAAAACCCTAACTACCAGCCCTTTCAGAAACACCTGCGAAGCAGATGAAGTATCACGCGAGGTATAGGCAGGGGTGGTTGCAGGACTCAGATGTCTGCAACCTTAGCTGGGACACAGATCTGTGATTCTAACACTTAACAGAGCACTCAATAGTTAACATTCACCAATAACTAGTCTTAGTTACAACACAGTTAAACCCTAATTATAGAGTATCACAACATTCATTCAGATCTAAGGTACTTAAGAACTAAGCATCTATACATAAGTTATATCTAACATCCATCCATACTATTAAGCACTAAGCATCAACAGATCTATCTATCATTCATCTATATTAAAGCACTAAGAAAGTAAACACATAAACACATCAATACATTGCACAAAGCATAGCAACACAACATGTAAGTGGTTCACCCCCACCCTGGGGCTACATCCACCAACTCTTCTCTTCTTTATTATCTTTGGTCAAGATTCTTATAGGAACACAGCATCCAAGTTCTAATCCACAGAAGAGAGGAGATCTGCACACACTCCACCAGATCCTTCGTCTTCTAGTTAGGGTACATCACAAAGCCTTCACACAGTCTCTTACAGTTACTGGCACTAGCCTTGCAATCATCACACAGTGTGCACAAAACACTTACAACTCTTGATCACATAGATCCATCTCTAGCACTTAGCACCTTGGCCTACTAGGTATATTTTTCTTCTCTTTTCTTACATTGCTTAGCTACTTATTTATATATTACAAAATAGGCCTAAACATGGGTAAACCCATGGGCCAATATCCAATACCCATTACATAATCCTGAATCCCAAAAAAGGGCCCTAAAAAGGGGTCGAGATCTCATGATATCTGCTTCATCTTGTGCTTTGCCTTTGACAGCCTGTCGAAGTCCCAAAATTAGGTCAAACATGACCAAGAATCCTCAAAACTTGGTCAAGGTCCAACAGGTCCCCAACACTCACCTGTGACTCGTCCCGAGTCACTCTGATCTGACTAGTTATGCTTCAAAAACCTCGAGCTTGTTTCGATCTACTTCGACTTGTTGTTGTGCCACATCCTACTATTCAATGAACTCTTGTATGTATGCTTTGTTGATAGGTCCCTCTAGGCATTGTTCGGCTATGGCGATGACTTGGTCCAATTCCGATCCTCCACCTTCGATCTCTGTGAACAATTGGTAAGCCTCATCCTGTACAGGTTGGAGCCTCTGAGTTACTTCCATAACTCTACTCTGAATAGTGTGTACCCACTGCTAGGCATTGCGCTTCTCTTGGGATCGCTTCATTCTTTCCATAGCTGACAGGGGCTTCAATTGCACTTGTATTGTCTCTGCTTGTTGCTTCACTTCCTGTAGTTGTGATCCCAGTGCCTTCAATTCTATATTCTCAGTGAGTCACTCATACATCTGGCCACTACAATCACTCAGTTGCTTGCATTCCATGGAAAGGGAATTGATTCTTTCAACTGTGCTTCAAGCAGTTGCTTCTCTTTGGCCCCTTACATCCTATGGGGTGTCAGGTACGGTGTGGAGCTATAATTATTCTATTCATTGTTGTAGTTGTTGGATAGCTTTTGTGAGCTTCTCTACTTGGTGCATGACTTGGTCTTCTACCTGTGGTTATAATCCTATCATGGAGTGGAGGGATATGTTGATTGCTTCTTTCACTTCGAGTTTCTTTGTGAGAAACTGTTCTTTTTCTTGTTGCATCTCGACTTTCTCTTCAAACTTTTCCTGGAGAGAAAACTTCTCCTGCTCTACAACTCTGCATTGTTCTATGATTACACCTTGCACTTTCTTCAAGGCCTGGGTGGCTTGTTTTGTTTGTTCTTGAGCGCGACGAAGGCGAGCTTCAACCGCATCAGCTAGTCGATGAAGTTGGGCCAGCTCATCTCCTAACTCTGGTTCTCCTGATAGCAGAGGCACAATGGACACTATGCGGATGGACTGAAGGGCCTGTTGTACCCCTCAGAATTTGACCTTAATTCTTTCATACATTTCCTCCTTCTTAGCTTCTTGTTTCTCCATGATTTCTAGTGAAGCGTCATTTAGGGCTACTATGATGAAGTCAAAATCATCAGTAGTGAGAACAATCTTCATCTTGGTCATGATGGATTTCGATTTCTTTCGGGAAGAAGTTTTTGAGGGAGAAACCTTCCTCTTCTTCAGGGGATTGGTCTCATCTCTGGGCAGTGTTACTTCGCATGGCTTGTGTTCAGCTCCTTTTCCATTTATTTATTCTACTTCAACATCACCCCCTCGGCCAGGTGATACGGAAGCAGTATTTCCTGAGGTGCTACTTAAATCTTGGACATCTTCGGCCTTCTTCATTTTTCTGGGTCTGGGTGTATCATGTTCTTTTTGCATGGTCTCTGGGCTGTCAGGGTCATACATCTCTGCAGGGTTTTTCAGAATAAGGAGGTCTGTCGACCAGTCCTTAGTGATCTCCTCAAGGCCCTCTTCCGTGAGTTTGTAGTACGACTGAAGTTGCTCCTTATGTTCATCATCTTGTGCTGTAAGGTAGATGAAGTGTTGATATACACAAAACTTCATCAGGGCTCAGAACCTTTGTAGGGTGTTTGGAGTCATGAGAGGTTCAAATTTGATGGCTCTCTTCAGCTGAAGGTAATATGTGTGAAAAACAACATTCGACTGCCACTGTTTGTTCATATCACTTGAGTACTAGAGTGTGGTGAACTTCGAAGAAAGTGGCTCGAACGATTCAATTTATGAGAAGGTTTCACCTTCTGGAATCTCCTAGGAAATAAAGGTGATGAGGATCAGGAGCCAACTAAAGTGAAACTTTTAGCCCTAATCATGTGCTTCATGACAGTCGAGTTCTAGCTGATTAACTAGGTACTTCACCCAGTTCATTTGTAGACCTTCCATGGACTTCCCTGCGAGGTCAACAACAGAGCCTATGACCTACGTAGGTCTGTTCTTCCTTACTAAATTTCCATCTATTATCTAGCAGGATAGGCACACTGCGCCCTTCTGGATGGAGGCTACCTTGTAGCCTCAAGTCCCCTTTTCAACATCGTCATATGTATTCTTGATCTTCTATGCTAGTGCAGGGTCTATGGATTTTCTTGGATAGAACTCCTACGGGTTGGGTCCTTGCATACTTAATCTTGTGATCCTATGGATCGACATCAGATCGACTATGATATGACGATATATCCATAAGTAGCCTCCATGGTAACATGAAAGAAATAACTTGACATGGGCGTTGACTTCTTGGTGCCTTCCAAAGTGTGGGATTTTCATTACGTTTAATAGGGTGGACTGCACAATGTTCATCGTCCATGGCTGGGGGATTATCTTTGAGTTCTTCCCCTTCATCCTAGTCAGTTATTTATACAGGGCAAGCATATTATAGTTCTTGTGATCTCCAAGGTTGAATTCACTGAACTTCAACACTACGATCTTGTCCTGCTGCACTCAAACTGCGTGTGTCCCCTTTGGGAGGTACGAAGTAACCATGTTGTACTCAAAATCTCTTGGCACACTATAACGACTCACCGCACTGGCCAGAGGCGGGATGTAATCGGTCAATATGGTCGGGATCAACTTCACATTTTCTAGGTCATCTATGTGTTTATTTCTCTTTTTCACTGATGGTTGGGATGGTACGGCTCCACGAGCAGTCGACGAAGAGGCTTGTACTCCTCTCGTTGAGGACGCTTGTACACCCACATACATCACTCTTTCAAACATGACTCTCTCAGTCATGAGGTTGATGAGTACTTCCTTCACAGACCCTTAGAGTGCACTAAGTTATTCGAACATACACGCTCATGGTTGTATATCTTGGGTTCGAAGAGTAACTGCTCAATGCAATGGGATAAATGGCAATGGTGCGATGATCATTGTGAGGAATCGACTATTCTGCGGGCTTAGATAGTCACGATTGGAAAAAGTGTTCTCGTTGCATGGTGTCACGGGATAAATAGATAACTTGGCAAAAAATCTCTTGCAATGAGTGGAAATCCTTCATTAACTCAGTTATGTCCGTTATGGCGCGGTCCCAACGGTCTAGTGGTGAAATTTTTGACTGTAAATGCCTTTCTACATGTTAAGGCCGTTGGTCTAATGGTTATACTTCTTCCAATGGATATATTTCTTCACCATGGCGAAGTGCCATATGACGTAGTTCTAATATCCCGACGAAGTTCCAATTTTGCAAATTTTCCTTCTGCAAAGTTCCCTCTAGAACCTTCTGTAAATTTTCAAACTTATCTCTCTTCTTACCTAGTTTTCTAGCCTTCTTTCTAGTGAGCTTCATCTTGGAATTCCTTTTTCCATTTTGATTCTTATCTTCTTTCGATAGAGTAACTTCACACTGGTGAGATTCTTTCCTAGAAACCAGGGGTAATACTTCATCTGCATCTGGAATAGGTACTTCATTCTTCTGTAGGTCTTCTGGTGTTCTTCCCACTTCGACATCCAAGTCTCTGGTTTTAAATATCTTTTCTTGGTTCTCTTGTTCTTCAATCAAGTGTCTGATCCTCCTAGTCATGAAATCTTTCAACTCTTGTTTCTTTTGTTCTAAGGATTTTTCTTCTTTCCTTCTGGCCTGATCTCCTTCAATCCAAGGTTTTCCTAGTAACATAGAAAATGGAGCGTTGTTCTCAATAAATTTAAAAACTTCAAATTCTTCCTCTGTCAAAGTTCCATGAGCACTCATAGATATCTGGGTAAGTCTTCCACATAGGGTTATTAGCTTTCCTCTGAATAATCCTATTCCTCCTAATGAAGGAATCATAGCAGGCTCCCCTAAAAGTTCCCAAGCTCTTTCTATCACGATATTCACCTGTGTTTCCTCATCCAGAACATAGTCAATGTCGAAGTATCCTATTCTTGTTTCAATGCACTCTTTTTCTTTGAAGATCTCTGATAAGTTGATATGTCGGTGGTCATTGAGGGTTTCTTTCATCTGTAGCAATACTTTTTCTGATTCTTTCTGGGGTTCTTCCATAATCTCATGGGGTTCTGTCATAATCTCAGTTGCTTGACCTTTCTCGTGGTCTTCTTGTCTCATATTCATCCTTTCAACCTTAGCAATCATTCTAGGTCAATCCAATACTTCAGGGTCCATAGATTTGCAACATAGGCAACTAGGTCTTCTACCAGGGCATTCCTTAGCCAGATGTCCTGATATTTTACAATTGTAACAAAGGGTTAATCCCCTCTTTCTCTTAAGTGATCCCCAGCCTTTCCTGTACTGCGCACTAGGATCATGGTAGCTAACCTACAAACAATTCTTTCTAGGATCCCGCATCCATTTGTTAGTCCAAACATTCTCTCTATGCACAGGTATAACATATCTTTCACTATTCATATTAGATCTACTCATATAAAATCTTCTTTCTTCTATCAGTGCCCTAGTTTTCAAGCTAGGACAAATCTTATCAAACATACCTAGATCCATACTTTAGAAACAAAAACATTTCGCTAGTCTTATCTTCAGCAGAGCACAAAGCTTCCAGATCTAAATTTTTTCACTATTATTACCTCTATCAGAGCACAAAGCAATGAGATATAACCTCTTTTCTTCAGATCAGACTTATTTTCTTAGCACAGAGCTTCACAGATCGAGTAGAATACTGCACACTAGAGCGACATATCTACGCACATATCTTTCACAATTTCAGGTCAGATCTTCACACAAAGCATCTTTTTATTTAGTTCCCAGCAATCACAGTTTCAGGTCCTGGTAATCACAGTTCCCAACAATCACAGTTTCAGGTCCCGACACCAGAACCATTTGTTGGCACAGGGGTAGACCCAGGGTTCAATGCTACAACATCGCACCAACACAACCCTAACTATCGATCCTTTCAAAAACACCTGCGAAGCAAATGAAGTCTCATCCGAGGTAGAGGCAGGGGTGGTTGCAGGACTCAGATGTCTGACACCTTAGCTGAGACACAGATCTATGATTCTAAAACTTAATAGAGCACTCAACAGTTAACATTCACCAATAACTAGTCTTAGTTATAGCGCAATTAAACCCTAATTACAGAGTATCATAGTATTCATTTATATCTAAGGTACTTAAGCACTAAGAATTTGTACATAATTCATATCTAACATCCATCCATACTATTAAGCACTAAGCATCAATAGATCTATCTATCATTCATCTATATTAAAGTACTAAGCGAGTAAACACATAAACACATCAATACATCGCACAAAGCATAGCAACACAAAATGTACATGGTTCACCCCCATCTTGGGGCTACGCCCACCAACTCTTCTCTTCTTTATTATCTTTGGTAAATATTCTTACACGCACATAGCATCCAAGTTCTACTCCTCAGAATACAGGAGATCTGCGTGCACTCTGCCAGATCCTCCTTCTTCTAGTTAGGGTACAACACAAAGCCTTCACACAGTCTCTTACAGTTACTTGCACTAGCGTTGCAAGCCTTACACAATGTGCACAAAGCACTTACAACTCTTGATCACATAGATTGAGCTCTAACACTTAGCACCTTGGCCTACTAGGTCTCTTTTTCTTCTCTTTTCTTACATCACTTAGCTACTTATTTATATTACAAAATAGTCCTAAACATGGGTAAACCATGGGCTGATATCCCGTACCCATTACATAATCCCGAATCCCAAAAAAGGGCCCTAAAAAGGGGCCAAGATCCCATGATCTATGCTTCGTCTTGTGCTCTGCCTTCTACAGCTTGTCGAAGTCCCAAAATTAGGTCAAACATGACCAAGAATCCTCAATACTTGGTCAAGGGCCAACATGAGAAAATATTCCCCCATTTTAAGTTTCACATTCTCACACTTACATCGCATTTCATCATGCCACCATTGACTATAATTGGTTTTAAATTGTGCACTACATGGACATAACAAGAGGTTTGTTTTGTGACTCAATAATGAATAAAGTTATGGGTGTTTCTATTGTCGATTAAGACAATATATTTTCTGTGTTTGATATACCCAACTAACTTTGGGCTCTAGGGAGATGAAACTATTAATAAATTAGTGCGATAAATTTGAGGTTCCTCGCAAGGAGGATATTAGGTTGTTTCTTCATGATGAGGAGTTATAGCCTCTTCTAGATCAACTCTATAGAGTCTTCCTCTAAAATTTTGTTAGGTTGTTGGATTGGGCATATTTAGATAAATAATGCATGTTCCTTACATATGTGCACTTCAAAGAAAATTTTTAGCACACTGATTATCAAGGTCAAGAAATTGACATTGAATTTTTTATGTGAGGGTCAACTTATAAAACCTCAACGGTTGAGAAGTTAGTGTAGTGGTCATAAGAACCAAAGGGGGACATGATTAGGGAACACAGATTGGTAATTTAGTAACAAATGTGTTTTTGGGTGCATTGATTCTCCTTAAATTGATTGAAATGAAAATTTGTTTCATATTAAATACGGTTTTATGTATTAGAATGGAGGAAAAAACAAAGGAAATTTTGATTTCATGTAATATGGTTTTTATAGGAAACTCTCTATTATCTAATGGGTCATACAAGTCAGGGTAGGGTAGTTAGATATGCTTTATTAGTTAATATAATATGAAGCATGGATTTTAATTTTTAAAAATTTAAAAATCAAGTGCAATCCAGCTAGACCTCACCGTTAATGAAGAAGTATTCATAAAATTTGTAGAGGTAGTTCAAAGATCAATACAAACCCAAGTTGGGCATGTGACCAACCAAATTCATGATTTGAAATTCAACTTCAAGCACCAACTTGGCATGCATACATATAAAAAAAATATAATGTATATATTCTAAATTGGTGCTTAAAAAACCCTCATGAACCAACAGTCAGTCGACTCTAAATACAAATACAATTAGTTGTTATACACTACACTAAACTCATTCTTCATTTTTTCTATGATTCGTTTATTGTCAGTGGGCTTCATTCTGATAATTTTTTTATATAAAAATATGTTAACACACACACACACAAATAACCAATTTTAAGTTAAATGTGAAGTTTTAGGTCGATCGACACATCTACATATCACAAAATTATCATAACTATGTTTCCATAATTAAACATAATAGTTATCAAACAAAATCAATAAATGTGAATACTTACTTGAAACAGGCACAGATGGAGTCTTGTCTCCTAATACTGCTCATTGCTCACGTTCCCTATGTTTTCTAGCAGTGTTGCCTGTGTGCCCTATGCTATCCAGCAGTGTCATCCATGGAATGAATGAAAATGTATGGTGGGAAGCAATGTCGGGATAACAATGGAGGGAAGCAATGGAAGGATAATAGGATAGGAAAGCTCTCTAGAAAATGATAGATGAATGAATTGTTGATAGTGAAATGTGGCCTTTTTATATATAAAAACAACTTTCAGCTGAAATATTTTTTCAACCGAAAGCATGTTCGGTCGAAAAAAGTTTTCGGTCGAACATGTGATTGTTGGACAAAAAAATATGGCCCGTGTAGCCGATGCCACGACTTTTGACAGCATCGTTAGATTTAACTTTCAGCCAAAATTTGATTCGACTTTGACGTCGTCATTAGATTTATCTTTCAGTCAAAGAATTTAAGTAGTTCGACCGAAGAATTTTAATAGTTTAGCCGAAAAAAATAAATAGTTCGTTTGAACAATTACTATTACCAATTTTTTCCACCCGATTCTCACAAAAGTTTTATTGAGATTCATGATTTCACCCTATACTATGTGTTATTTCCATTTATCTCTTATTTAATTATGTCTTCTCTTTACTGGTTGATTTAGTGTGAGTATTTATTTCTCATTGTTGAAGAGGATGGAATTCCCTTGTAGACTAGAGGAGAACAAATATCTAATCTACAGTCGGATTGAGAAATGTAAGTCATTGAAGTTGTTAAATCTGGGTTATTTGAAATCCATTTTTTCAAATAAAATCCACAACCAAGAATATTGGATTCCCAATTTTTTGGATTTTCAAGGTTCCATCACACATGGTTCCTCTTTGTCTTAATCAAGTTGGCATCTGGATTTGGCTTCTCTGTTTAAAGAGTTTAAATGCATTTTTCGTATACCAAGATGTGTGGATGGTCACGGTTCCACCAATATTTTTCTAATCCATCCAACATATGCACCTTCATTTAAGGAGTCCTTCTTCAAAACTCTATTATTTAAAAACCCATATTTGTGTGGTTTTGTGTAAGTGTTTCCTTTGTCGAGAGTGTCTCCAAATTTTTTTCTAGACCATTCATTTTCCCTCGATATCCATGCCCTATTTTTTACCAAGGGTCTGGTGGAAGATCACATGGCCACATGGAAGGACATGTGTACAATGATGTGGCATGAAACATAGAGAGTGATGTGTCATGACATGTAGAGGTAGATGTGACATTTGGTCTAACGTGGAATGACAAGTGGGTGATGATGTGGCATGACAAGTGTGTGATGAAATATAATCCAAATATGGCTTTGTATTTTGAAAGGATTTAAGGAAAAACTAGATTTCCATATTTTTTAATGGATGTGGTTCCATTCAGTGCAATTCTTCTAGGCATGGAGAGAAAGGGAAATCCAGAATCTAGACTTTCTTTTAAAAGGGAATTCAAAGTTTTTCCCAGATTCCTATTTATCTGGATCTCCATGGTTCTGGTATCCAAATCCATACTTTATCTTATGAGGTTGGCTCTTGTTGGATAGTTGGTTGTCATTAATGTCAACCCTAGTCAACCCTAGAAGGAGAATCTACAAGAAGTCTACAAGAATCCCTGGAAAGATGGCTAAGTGGTTAAGTGGTTGAGAATCCCTTGAGATGTGTTCATGAAACCCAAAGTTGTTTGAGGAAAAAGAGGATGAAGGACATGGAACATGCATGAAAAACACTTATAAATGGATAGTCCTCATCATTTCATTACCAATGGTAAGTGATACGCCATGTGGTTCCTCACAGTTGAGGAGTTATGTCATCATGAAGTTGAAAGCCTCGAAGAATGGTTAAGAATTCCCTAAATGGTTGCAAAAAGAAGATACAAGTCATTAATTAAAGGGTAAAACGTTTGTAACAAGAAATAATGAGTTGACCCTAAAAGTTAAGAAGTCCCTAAATGGTTGCAACAAGAAGTTACAAGTAATTAATTAAAGGGTAAAGCTGTTGTAACAAGAAATAATGAGTTGACCCTAAAATCAAGAAAAAAGATAAAACAATCATTAATTAAAGGGTAAAATAGTTGTAACAAGAAATAATGAGTTGGACCTAAAATTAAGAAAAAGGGTAAAATAGTTACAATTTATCCTCAAAATAAGTCACTTGAAAAGTATAAATACACCTCAAGAGTCTCTCATTCATACACACAAGTTTATTGAATATCTATCTAATGAACACTTGATCTATTGGAAAATCTGAGGTAGCGAGGTTGAGGTAAAACAAAGGGGATGTTCGTCCCAGGTTAAACAAGGTATGATGATGCAATAAGGTTGTTATGGGATCTGAGGTATGTTTGTATATGTGATTTTGATTGTTATATCTTGATGTTATGACACATGCTTCAAGCATGTCTTGGGGATGTTTGGCATATGCTTGAGGCATATTTTGGATATATTGGCACATTTATTTGGCACATGGTTGAGTTATATTTTGGATACTTGGGTACATTGTTTGAGGCATGTATTGGCATATTTTTTGAGGAATATCTATAATTTTTTTATCACAAACTAGAGGCATATTTCTAGTACATTGTTAAATGCACATCTTGGTGAATTTGGTCATATGGGTTGGCGACATTCTTGGTGATCTTGGCATGATCTATATATGGTTATGAGTTTGATCCAGTGAGAGTGACAAAGACAGTGTTAGGTTGATGTATCAGTGACAGGTTGTTTATCAATGACAATTTCAGTGACAGATTGAGTCTACATTTATATTTCAAGGAGGAAAGATGGGGCAAGGAAAGGGGATCGTAGCCTCCTTTTGGTTGGAGCTGTAGAACACAGGGAGTTGGAGATTCCTTAAGGTTGGAGCCTCTAAACTAGGGGGTTGGATCCTCTTTTCAATTGTATATGGATAATTCAGGGAGTTGTAGCTTCCTTCAAGTTGGAGCCTGTAAATAGGGGGTTGGAGCCTCCTTCCAGTTGGTGCTAGAGAACATGGAAGTTGGTGATTCCTATGAATGTAATATTTTGATATATAAGAAAAAATTGCATGGTTTTATCCCATTTAGGTTTCCATGTAAAATATTAGTGTATTGTGTATCTATGGTTATGATGTGATGCATTGTTTATGGTTATATTTTTATGATATGTTAAATGCAATCGTAAGTGAATAGAAATATTGATCAGTTAATGTTGTGATTGAAATTGGTAAAAAGGGAGGATAACACACCCCCCCCCTTCATTATTCCAACAATTGGTATCAGAGAAGTTTCTTCAAGAAAACAGTCTAAGCACTGGAAGGTAGATCATGTATTACACAAATAATGGAGTGTCGGTGTTCATGAAGTGCACAGAAAATGGAACACCAATGTTTGATGGTCATGGTGGTTTGAAATATGAGATATGGAGCACAAGAATGAAATCATTTTTACAGGAACGGGGGTATGATGTTTGGTACTCAATTATTACATAATACACTGCTTCAAAGAAACCAAATATTGCAACCAAGAACGAATTAAAAAGAAACAACAATGGATTTCATCTTGGAAGGTTTACTTGATTCAGTAAAAGATAAAGTGGGAAAATGTTCATCAGCCAAAGAACTTTGGGATAAGCTACATAATCTCTATTTTAAAGAATATCCTCTTATCACAGAACCAGAGCATGCTAATCAGAATAAATAAGATGTTTAAGTTGAATGAGAATAAATATTCTCATCATGTCATACAGATTCATAAAAGGAGGATTGTGAAGTAGGCATGGTAGATCTTGAGGCTGAACTAATCAGTGCTTTAAGTGAGATAAATAGAGAAAGGAAACAAAATAGGTCTCTCAAGGGAGAATTGATCAAGTTAAAGGAGGATTCTCAAGACTCTAATAAAAATTATGAAGAAACCCAACAAATCATCATGAATCTAAAATCTCAGCTAGAAGAAGCCAAAGCGATTGACGAAACTCTCAAGGATCTATTGAAAGAGAAATAATGTTTGGAAGCTGAAATAGTATCACAAAGAAAGGAAGCAAATAAGAGAGAAGATATTTTGACAAATCATCTTAAGGAAATATTTGAGGACTTAAACAAACTTGAAGCATAATTTAGTCAACAAGAAAGAAGACTTGAAGAAGAAAACATCTCCTTGAAGACCCAACTTGAAGAAGCAAAGAGAACAGAAGAATTTATGAAGATACAGATGATGAAGAAGGAAGAATATTGTGAAAGCTTGAAGAATACGTTCTCAGATTAGGGGTTTAAGTTGTCAATCTTAGCAAGAACAATGAAGAAAGAGGAAGCTCCACTCAACCAGTAAAGAAATTTGAAGAGAAGTGTTACAAGTTGCTAGAAAGGAAGAATTAAGAGAAGGCTAAGAGTTATGCATAAGTCATCAAAGGCTTTATCAAGAAGGAAGAATGCAATCCCTCAAAGGAGAACATTAGAGAAATGAATAAGACTCAAGAAGAAGATTATAGAAGAGTTGCACCATGAAGAATACCTTCTACTTCCAAAAGTTTCAATCACTTTGAAGGAAACAATAGAAGAGAAGATCATGATCAGCTGAGGCATGAATTCAGAAGGACTACATCACAAAGAAAATCATTCACTCCCAGGTATCAAATTTTCTTTTATGGTTATTATTTTACTTGTAATAACTTTGGACATAAAGTTGTAGATTGCAGAGATTATGGAATAAATGGTCAAGTAAGAAATGTTTATGTGGCTCCACACAATATTGAATATTACAAATTCCACAACTATGGACATGTAGCTCGAAATTGTAGAAGCATGATGGCTATTTCCATGAAAGGAAAAATTGATATCATATGCAAGAAGGTTTGGAAAATAAAGAAAGAACAGGTGCATGAAGAACTCTAAAAAATCATACTCTCAGTATTTGCAGTAGTGCGATAT
>SNQJ01S0040161.1:46276-59334 GCA_010110895.2 Picea sitchensis
AGAAGTGCCAAGATAGTTTTTTTTAAACATTACAGTATTTGGCCTCCTAGTGGGCCTATCAGTATTTTCTGTCATATATATTGATTACTATATAGAAATATATATTGTGTGTTCTAGTACCAAAAATAGAACCACTATGCAGATCCAAAACATAGGTTGATGTTGCATGTATTTTTTCTTAGCATCTTGTCATAGCTGGATCTCCATGGCCTTCAAATAAACACCATCATGGAATTCATAGTAGGTAAATGTCCCTGGGTTCAGCTCCACTGCCTCCTACGACAACTCATCTTCTTTTTTATTTAATTCTTTTAACATGTGGTGGAAAGACAACCAATGGAAGGATAAAAAATCTAGCTTTATCTCTCTCATTATAGTCTCTAGCCTTATATTCAGAATTGTGATCTTGTTCATTACCTAGTCAATAACAATTTTGGAGTCTTCAAAAAATTGAAGCCTTTGCATATCCTTTTCCTTGGCAGTTTCCAAAAGATTCCAGAGGCTGATGAACTTTTCCCTATTGTTGGTACCAGGGCCTAGAGCATAAAGAATATGAATGTAATGACTATGGGTAAAATGGAGAAGCAACCCCACACCACTTTTGGGAGGGTGTCCCTAGATAGCACCATCAAAATAACCCCAAGGGATCTCATAATCGATGGGAGGCAGAATAGGGAACCTAGGATTCTTGAACCTTGGGTCTTCCTTGAAAAAAGAGGCATGAGATAAATATAGTTTCTCCAACCACAGGGGGAACTTCCTTGTCCTTGAAAATTTCCTGGATCCTAGCCCACTAGATGTTTGATATCATAAGGTTGGGTAGTCCCGTATATAATTTTACAGCCCGGTCCTGTACCCATGTCTTAAAAACTTCTTCCAGTGTGGTGCCATTCCACTCAGATCTTCTGTGTAATTTTTCCTTGATTTATGTTGTCACTTGACCTGCATAGTAACATGTAATGAAAATGTGAGATATAGATTCTTAATAAAATTTGCACAATGGGCATCTACCAGGTCCAATCCATCCTCTCTTAAGCAAATTGTCCCAGGTCAATAATTTATTGTTTAAGGCTAACCAAAAGGTAATTTTGCAACATGTAGGAGATTTGAGTTTCCATGAGGGCTTCCATCACCATTTAATTTCTTCCCCCAGATTATGGGATTCTTGCCAGGATTTATAGCCAAGTTTGGCGGTAAAAGAACCGTCGGGCGGGTTTAAATTCCAGCATCGGGAGTCTTCTGATTCTACATCAGGTATCACATAATTATTCCAGAGTAATCCAATGTAGAATTCCCATTCATGTGTAATTTTCTCAAGTATATCAAGATTTGTCGCAGACTTCCAACCAACACAACCTCTCAATTGTGGGAGGCCATTACATGCATCAGATAAGGAAAAAATTCCATGAGCCTTAAGGGTATGTAGAAGAGGGGTGAACAAGCTATAGTGATCTCCAGAACCCAGCCATGGGTCTTCTCCTAATCGTATATGTCTTCCATTTCCAACCCTCCAAGTCGTCCATGGCCCAACCATTGGGAAAGTGGCCACTAAGGCCTTCCCCACCAGGGCTCCAACGTTTGATTTGTGTGGAGATCTAAACCATTCAACTATGGTTTTGTTAGGGAAGTATTTGGAATTCATGACATGGGTCCGTAGTGAGGTCCCTTGTGTAAGTCGCACAAGTTCCTTATGGAAAGAGCCCGTGCAAAAGCTCAAATGTCCTTCAAACCCCAACCACCGATTTCTTTTGGGATAGCAATATTAGACCACCAAACTATTGGAATTCCATCCAGGAAGTGGTGCCCGACCCAAATATATTGAAAGAACAACTTTATAATCCTCTGTAATACCCCTTTAGGAATCGCCATGATGGAATTCCAATAGACCTGTATACTCTCCAGAATGGACTTCAGTAATATCAATCTTCCACCACACGAAAGGGTTATGTTAACCCATACCATTATTCACACTTCAATATTTCTTAGGATCCATGTCCAATCCTCTTTGCAGTAACGATCTGGATTCAGATGAAAACCCAAATATTTCAAGCCTTTGACAATGTGATTTATTTATGCTGGTATCAAATTGAAGATGTGTGCCTAGTCTGAATCTAAGCAGTTGTTCAAAATTATGTTAGATTTATCCAGATTTATCAGCATGCCCGTTGCTTTGCAGTAGTGATCTATGATTCACTTGAGGGAGTGTGCCTCTTCTATGGAGCCTTAAATGCTACAGAGGATATCATCTACGAACATAAGGTGTGATATGTTAGAGGATAACATCTATGAACATAAGGTGTGAGATTTTTTTTGACTTTGAAACCTTAATTCCCATGATATCATTGTTGCGTTCAGCCTCCTTGATGAGATTGCTGAGGGATTTCACCACAATCAGGAAAAGAAATGGGGAAAGAGGACATCCTTGTCGCAAACCCCTGGAGACTTTGAAAAAGAGTGAGGGGGATCCATTAATGAGCATTGCAAAGGAGGCACTAACCAGACATCCCATAATCCAATTAACTGATATGTGATTCATCCCCATCTAAAGAAGGACGAGTTTAAGGAACGTCCAATCAACTCTATCATATTCCTTTGATAAGTCCAATTTCAATATTGCAACCTTGATATTATTTTTCTTGATTGAGTGTAATGCCTCTTGTGTAAGAGCTACCACATCATGTATCTGCCTGTTATGTAAGAAGCCAAACTTTTCTTCATTGATAAAACCACTCATCATTGGATGTAGTCTTCTAGCTATGACTTTGGATATCAACTTGTAGGCCACGTTTTCATAGGATATGGGTTTGAAGTCCCTGAAATTTTTTTCCTATTGTTTTCTTGGGATTAAATAGATGTAATTAGAGTTTCAGATTCCATGAAATTGTCTTCTCCTTTGTGACTCTCGTATCACCAAGAGAGGTAAAACTTGAGGAGATAATAAAAGGATTTGAAAAATTCGACCAGAAAACCGTTGGGCCCTGGGATTTTTCCACTTTTCATGGAGAAGAGGGCCTCTTTAATTTCCTCTTCAAAGAACCCCTCCATTAATGTCTTGTTCATGTCTTTCAAGAAGACCCGAGGGAATTTTAGTATGACATCTAGGATGTCTTGTATTGGACAACCAGTAGGGGCTTTGAAGATGCTTTCGAAGTGTCTAGTCCCTACTCCCACTTTGTCGAGAAAGGAAGAAAAGATATTTCCCCTTCGTCTTTGATATCCCAATTTGTGTTGACACTTTTACAGAGGTTCATGAATTATGAAAAAAAATTGTGTTATTGTCTTCGGCTTCTAGCCAGAGAGTGCGACTCTTCAAGCGCCACATATGTTGTTCCTTTAGAATCCAGTCACCCTTCTACTTTTCTAGGTTCTTTATCTCCTCAAGCTGAGATGAACTGAGAGTCCCCCCCTCCAATTCCTTTAACAGAGATGTAATCTCTCTTTTGATCCTTTGTAAATCTTTACGTTTTTCCTTCTTCCATTCTGGGAGCCACACCTTTATGGATATTTTAATACGTCTTAAATTTTTTCCAAATTGTAGCATCAAGGGCTCCGATAATTCTTGGGAAATATGCCTCCAATTTTCCCGTAACATCTTGGTGAAATATTCTTCTCCATACCATGCTTGGCAGACTTTAAGCAGGGTCATTGGGGAGGCAACGCCAGAAACCCATTGAAACATAATAGTTTGATGGTCCAAAACACCTCCCTCTGTCACCCAAGTCTTGAAATTGTGAATCAAACCCATCATAGCTTCATAAAACAAAAAATGGTTTAGTCCTTTGACCACATATTCCTCTCTTGACCTTCGATTTTTCCATGTTGGAGAGAGTTTGATAGGTTCCAGATCAATGAGTGTGTGTTTCTCAAGGAGGGATAAGAAGAAGTGTCTCTATTGGTATTTTCACAAATATGGACCCCAGACTTCACGTAGGGAAAGAGAGAAATTTAAATGCCCCCCAATAATGGTGTAGGGGTCCTTGAGCAAGTATGTTTCTGAGATAGATTCCCAATATGTTGCCCTATCCTTGTAGGGCCCATAAATGTTAATAATTGAGAAAGGGAAGTCACAGTCCTTGTGTTTTAAAGTGAACTCTACTGTAGATTTTGTAGATGTAGTGGACAAAGATTTGAAGTCTTGAATCCATCCAGTGTTGATACCCTTGGCCATACCTTCTGCATCCAGTGCACTAAAAGACCAATTATTGAAAAAGGGTTTTAAAGTTACCCTGGATTTTTCAACATAGCACATGGTTTTTTGTAATAAAAGGACATTTGGTTTTTGACCCAAAATGAGTCATTTGAGGGAATATTTTTTCTGAGGGCCCCCAATCCCTCGACAATTGAAAGATAAAAGGATAATTTAGTAACTGGGGTAAGGGCGCTCCCCACTCTAAGTTCCATAGATATGGTAGCTTGGGTACCTTGCCAAATTTCTATCGCATCTTTTTCCTTAGCCTTATGTAGGTATGATTTTCATCCAGCCTCTGACACCTTAGGGGGATCTAGTGCTAGACCCCCTCTGGATGGGATAATATTCTTCTTTCAACCCATGGATCTAAGGTCGTATATTTTAGGGGGAGGGGAAGGGTGTCCTAACGCCTTGGAAGGGGAAGTGTAAGGGGATATCTTGTTTTGTCTAGCTTCCTCAAGTAAAGTTTCAGGTGAGGCCTCTAACGGGGGGGAGAGGGTTTGTGGGAGAAGAGGGGAGGGGAGGAAGAAAGGGGGAATGCTTCAGGGAAAGAGATCCCAAAGGATCTAAGGATCAAGAAAAAGTGGAAGGTGGAGGTGGGGGAGAAGGAGAGGGGACCGGGTGAAGAGGGGTTCAGGGGGGACATCGTAATTAATGGGAACAAAATGGGGAGGGATGTTAATGTCAGTATCTCAGAGAGAAAACTAATCAGAAATAATATTTCCTATCTCATGGGGAGGAGAAAGGGAACAATGATCTGGATTATTTTCGGCACGAAATGAGAGCAGAGATATAATAAAGAAATGCACAGAGATATCGCAGAGATTCAATAATATAACAGAAATGTATCAGATATGCAACCATAAACACAGATATACAGTAATACACGATTTCTATTAATGAAATAAATGTACAAAGACTGTAAAATACAGAGTGAAAGACTCGCTAGAATGGTGGCAACTTATCTATGAGAAGAGATGTGACGGCTACTCGCATTCGCAAGAAGATGGTTACAATGAGGCTCTGAAGGCCCTTTTACAATAAACGGGAATTCCAAAAGTCCTAGACATCCAAAAACCTAACCCTAGGAGATGAAGTTCCAAAAGTCATGTGGGCCCTGTTTGGGTAAGTTAGTACATCAACTTCCCAGGATGGTAACTTTTGCATACGATCTTTGTTTTAGGCGTATGATAGCTCGTTGGAAAGGTATCGTCGAGGAGATTCATTTTGGGATCTCAATTATGCCTTTAGCTATAATTGAGAACCTTGATTTCGAAAAACCTTCATTTAGGCCCTCAAAATGGCCCCAGAAGTTAAAACCTGCTAAAAATAGTAAATTGTCAAAATTTCCAGAAAGTTGTTTTGAGCTAGTTGGAAAAGGTGGGTGGCCACCGATATCCACCTGGATCAAACAGTCTGTACCTTGTGAAGTTTTTTAGACTTGAAATTCATCGGCCTGGCTTGTAGGTGCCACTGCTTTCAGTCCTAACTACACATGATCTTGATGTCCATCCACTTCTGAAACCTCCATCAGTGTCGTGTGCCAAATCATAGGTTTCCTTCACCAAATATTTTTGGGGAATGGAAATTATGGTTGCATGCCGGTGCATTGAGTGCGAATGTGCCCTATCTCATGGAATCCATGGCACCGAAACGACAGATGAAAATAATCAACGTTTTATTTCCATATTTTCTTCAAAAAAACAATGTACAAGGACCCAACTAGTCCACCATGTACATCCACCTCAATTTGTATCCAAGCCCACTTGTGATCCTTTTTGGTAGCGTAATTTGGTTTTAGGCCCACGAAAGTACCCAATTTGTTTCCAATGGCTCAGAGGGCATCAAGATTCCAAAAGGCCAGAGGTAGTCATGGTAGAATGGCCTAAACTTGCAAAATAGAAATGTGTTCTTTTGATGGATTGAAATCTATAGACCATGGTTTTAGGGTAAGGCCAAAGGGTCCCCAAGTCCAGGGTTTTCCCAAGATAAAATTGCAGTGTGATTTTTCCTGAAGAATGAATGCAATCCATTCCCTAACCAAAGTATGTGAGATTGGTACATACCCTAAGAGTGGTAATCAGTGTTCTTAGATCCAAGAATGGAGATCTTTGTCCCCAAGTTTTGCCCAGAGAATATTCCCACCAATGTTAGGCCTGCAAATTGTAGCACATCTGCAACATGAATGTCTTGGCCAACCACCATTTGGACTGCAACCTTCTTTTCCTTGATATACTTATGAGAGGGTATGACACTCCTATGTGACTGAGGAAAACCTATATCTGGGAGAGGCCCTGCCCCCGGGAGACAATTTGCAAGATGTGAGAGACTAGAGGTAGGAGGAGGAGCATAGGGAGGAAGGTTAGTCGGTAGAGTCGATCCTTTTTCTATGGGAGAGGAGGGAAAGAATGTGCAAGAAAGATCGAAATATTGATCAACATCCCTATGATTTGATATTGGTAGTAGGGGTTGATCTCCTCCCAAACGCATGTAATATTCAACCTCAACATTCTTAAATCCAACTGTGGGAGAAGGAGAAGGCAGGGAAGGAATCAACTGATGATGTCGAAACTCAAGATTAGAACAGAAAGCTCCTGCATGTGATGGGGAGGGACCGTAATCAAGGAGATCTTTTGTATCCTTCTATCTCTCCTTTCAATTACTTTGGCAAGGAATGAAATGACAGATGTCTCAACACATTAGGTCAACTTCTCGAAGAGGGAGGAAAAAAATGGTGGATGGAAAGATGAATTGGGAGAGATAAAAAAAAACTGCAGGTCCCTAAGGCCCCCGCACCTAGGACTCATGCGAGGGTTTGCATGACCACAAACTAGAAACCTCACCTCTAATGTAAAAAAAATTATGGTTTACCGCAGACTAGAAACGTCATCTCTAATGTAAAATTTGTTACAGCTATATATATATATTGTATGACTATCAAGGGATGTAAATTTGTTATAGGCCTATGGTTTTCAAGCCCATAGGGGATTTCTTTGGTGAAAATATGTATGTTACAATGTGGATGGAAAAGAAAAGTGAAACTTGAGGATTTAGATGTCACTTCTTAGGCATGCGACATTCCTCCAAACCTAGGATAAAGTGTAAATAAAAAAAATAAAAATAAAAATTGAGGATGTTGAATACCATAATATTCCTAATCATGAGGGAATGCAAATCATGTGGTTATGTAATTTGTAAGTTTTTAGGGTGATCAATTTCCATGAATACATTTGAAGAATGGTAATGTGGGGTGCCTGAGGAGGCACTATCCTAATATGCGAAGTATTCAAGAACTTAGAAAAATAAGAAGAAAAAATCTTGGATAACTCAAGAAGATGGAATTACCCCTTCCATAATAATGGGATCTTAAAACAAGATGAGCATGCAATAAATTTGAAACTAGATCTACCATTGGAGAAATTACAAGTTCTACACTTGCAGATAGTAATATGAAGATTTATGGCCATATTGTCATCCCATGTAATAATCACAATTAGAACTACCATGATGATAAAATTGGCTCTAAAAGTTTAAATATAATTTGATGTATGTTAATGTTACATGACTCTATTTTGAGAGGACCCACAATTTATGGAAAAAGCAAGATTATTAATGAAAGATTAGAAACCTGAACACACGCGATTTCAATTAATTGGCGGTAGTGGTCATCAGCATAAATACTACTAATTCATGTTCATGTAGTTGTTATCTATTCGTATTTTATATCCCTAGACTAAATTTGTCATTTAAGTTAGTCATTTTTAGTCGTGTCACTTAAAATTGCTCAAATTTGGTAGTATTTAACTTTAAAAATTGTCGTGACTAACTTTTTTGGTCATGTAGTCACTAATTACCCATTTTTTACTAGTGTATTTTAGACACACCCAATTGATGATTCAAACTTTCACTATCATATTCAAGTACTTGAATGTACACATGCCAATGGTTGGAGAACAAAACTAGTTATTTCATGTTGGAAATAACTTTAGATATCCTCCTCCTCTTCCCACCCACACCAACCTCAAACAATCTTGACTTCAATTTCAAACTCTCCACACTTCCAAAGTGAAGCCTCTAAACTACCAAAGTGAAACATTTTCAATGATTATTTGTTGGAGGAAAAAGTAATAAAATCGATTTCAATGGTTGGTTGTTGGAGTGAAAAGTAAGAAAAACAATTTGTGTTATCGACAATACGGGGAAGGTAGTTTGTTTGATTTGGTTTAAAAGAACTGCACCTATCCTATCCATTAAAGTAAAGGGAGGAAGTGCTTATTTTTTAAAGGAAAGAGAGGAAGTGGGAGAAGCAACAAGCCTTGTGTGTGTGTGTGTGTGTCCCATATTACACAGTCTCAAATCATTTTCCTCTTCCTCCTCCATAGTTTCGAAAACAACATTGATCAGTACTTTAAAACTTAAAAGACCACATAAATATGTAGAATTGAGCCAATATTAGTTGAAATTAACTTCGTAGACCTTTTTTACCTATGTAATACATCCCTATATGAAGGATGGTGTTTATGGAGATGAATAAATACAATGAAAAATATTTTAGACCTTCCTGAAGTTTGAAATTGCAAAATTAACATGAGTTGTTACATATTTGAAATTTCAAATTTTTAATGGATTTAGGTGAACCAAATAAATATGTTTGATTTGTAAAGAGGTATATAGTATGTACTTCCCATTGACTTCCAAGGTTTGAGAGAATACATGAATAAACATATTAGACTCTATTGTTCCCCACCTAGGTCCAACCTTCCTTGTGCTTAGGCCAGTCCATTTGAGAAAGTTCCAACCACTATTATTGAATATCCTTTTTAACCATCAATGCGTAAGCAAAAGTTTAATAGGTTGATATTAACAACCTTCTTATTCAAATTGTGTTTCCATAAGAGTATGTTGATTGATTCCTTCAAGTTCATGGATAGGTTGATATTTACACATATGCACTTGGTAGGTCAATAGACCATTCATCATAAGAAGTTAATGGCAGCTAAGCTTCCTTATTAAAGCCACCAAATTATTCATAGATTTCTAGTGTGGTAGAGGTTGTTTGGGAAACTTATTTATATGGTACAAAGAGTATTGGATTATTCCTTGGGTATATAGTTTTCATCTCGACAGGATAAATCTATTGTGAGTGTTTCAACAAAGGACTTTAGAGTGGTGAATATCTTTGGAAAATTGAAAGGAAAATAAACCAGTGTTAAAGTTTCTAATACTTATGATCCTCTAACTCTATGTTTATCGAGTTTCCATTAAATTCTCCTAGTGATAATTCTCCTCAGGAAATACCCAATATGGGAATATTTATACAAATTATTAGTATTTTTGAATGCTTGTTCTTAGTATTATAATATCGGAACTATCCACAAAACCAATAGACTTGGAAATATGACAAGAAGCAATGTTCTCGTGGAAGACTTTGTGTACAGAGTTTCAAGCCATTTCTGCTACTGCTACCTCCTTTCCACTGTAATACTTGCATGCAAGTACAAAGATCATATTAGGGACATTATAAGAAATCCTAAAATAATTGTATAGAACATTCATGTTACATAGACTACGAGACCGCTATCCTAAAATTTCCTTGGTTCTTTTTCTACTTGGATCTTGGCATTTTGAAAAACAATATTGGTGATTCTTAACACTACTTCTTAGTGACCACTTGCTTCATTATTAGTACATTGATAGTAAACTCCGTCAAGTTGTAGATTTTTTGTTTCTAGATAGGCTTCCACATATGATAAGCATATAACCAATCAAAATTAATCATGAGTTATACCTAGTATCATTTGCAAGTTGTTAATAGTTTTTTTCACCCCAATCCCCACATCAATGCAACTTATAGCATACTTATTCTTGACCGCTCCCCATATTGGCACAATTTTGTAACAAAGATCCAATTATTGAACTCTTTGTTGTCTTGTGGTAATGCTTTCATTTTCAACTAGACATTATACTTGGCATGGGCTCTATTATTCTCTGGTTATTTTCAACTTTAATTCTTTTTGTTTTTGGCCAAGAAAAAAAAAATGTTTTAATCAAGCCTCAAATGGGAAGTCTTATATATACAAGAATGTTGGAGGATCTATTAAGGTATATGACAACCCACTAACTCATAATTTTTCAAAATTCTTCCTACTAGAGATATTTAACATTGCAATACAAGTGAACATGATTATTTCCTAACTACTAGATGCCATAATAAGCATAAGGTAAAACAAACAAAAACATTACTTTAGATTCCAGTAGATGCAAAGAGATTGAAGGGCATGTTAATCACTGGGTCTAGTAAGAGGAGGATTGATATTATGATCTCTATGCAAACTGGTTTTTAAACTATTTCATGAAGTAGCCTATCCAGCTTACCCTTTAGCTGGTTGGTGACTGTTATCCCCATTATGTGGATAACTAAGGAGATTATGTCTCGAGGCCCTCAGGTTGCAGATATGGAGTGCCAAAAGACTACATGTCTAGTAGTATCATTTTTCACAGATGGAGACCCTTCTCACCACCAAAGAGGTTGTACATTTTCAAATGGCATCCACCACACCATCTAGCTTCCGAAAGGCAGGGGGCCTTGCTCCATGAGGTACAATTCAGTATTATGGTGAGAATCATTTCAATATTTGAGGAATTTAAGTATGGTGTATCTTAGATTGATTTAGATTTCATGATATATGCTTGGACATTATGCCTTTTTCCCTACTTCACCTTGGTGGTTGACATTGTGCCCTCATAAGTGGTCTTCCTTGGGGATGGTTTTTCTACTGGGAACTCCCTTGAAGAGCCATTGTACCATTCCCTACCATACTTACCACTTTCCATCACTATTTCCCCCCATTTCCTTATCTCTTGGGATTTTAGGGTGTATTGACCCAAGAAGGGGTTGTCCCTCATTCTATGGGAAGAAGGGGATGAAGGCCTAGAGGGATTGATGTTGGGTAAAAGATAAAATACTATGTATAAACCTTCTAGATGCTTCACCCAGGGATCACCCAAGAAAGCAATGAAACACTTATCTTTGAGAAAAGGGGGACCCACAAGAAATATGATTAAGAATGCTTAAAAGGCTAGTTGGAGGATAGGAGGTCCCATCACGAGCTGACCTATCATGTCCATGAATATCTAGTGGTATGAAATTATCATCATCTAGTCACCAAGCCAGGGTAATGGATTTTAGTTGCATGGTTGAGAGAAAGGAGGTCTCATCACGAGCCATCCTTCTCATTTCCACTAGGTATTTTTGGGTGACATTGTCATTATATGGTCACCACGTCAGGGTGGTGGCCATCAAATTTTCCTTAGATTTATGAAAGACACAAAGAATGGAAAAATAATGGGATTCAAAAAAGTGCATTGCAAATGAAGGTACCACACACCTTCTACAAATACACCCATGAATGAGACATTGTGACATTTTGTATGTCATGATCCCTATGCCCATTGAGTCTTGAACCTAACCACTTCACCCACTTTACATGGCTTAGAGAGGGATCTCTTGGAAACTCTTATTGACCTAGGGAAATATATACCATACAGGACACCTCGTCAAATCTCCCATATTCAAGCTTGACAAGTCGCATAATGTCATTGAGCACTTAATTGTTTGACATAGTAATCTTTGATGAACATGCTTAGGTGGCTCATTTATTGATCGGATTCACTTGTCATAATGTTACGACTTGATATCCTTGGATGGCATGCTTATTTGACTTTGCAGGACCTAGTTGGTAGATAGCTTTGGAAGAACAAGCCTAGCTTGGGCTTCCATGGGGCTTGAATCCCACAGGTGGATGCCAAGGGCCCACATGCCGGATGAGAGAGATCAAACTTTGAGGGCATAGAAGGTGAATTAGACGACATAATCTATCCCCCACATGCCAAATGTTTTTCCTAGGAGAGGTAAAATTTCACCTTTAGAGGCATGACATCACTTAGGGGGGTTAGGGTTTGGTGGTGAAGTTGACATGTATTGGAACAAGGATGTTTTGAGGGGCTTGAGTCTATGACCATGAAGGAATCTATTTGGATGCTTGAAATGTGGCTCTAGGAAGCCTTTCTACACTCCTCCATCACCAACGACCTTCTCCTAGTGCTAAAACATCCCCTAAAGGGGTGACGTCCTTATAACTAGGGATTTTCTTTGTGCAAAAGTGAAATAAAAGTGAATTGTTTAATATCAATATGTAACAGGGGCAAGATTGGGGTTGTTGACCCCTAGTCTTGTGGTTTACCCTTAATTATGTGGATAAACTATCTTAGTGACTATACGTATAAATAAGAGATCATAAGATCTCATTTTAACATAACTCTCCCTCTTGTGAGAAGTACTTGGACTGAAATTTTCGCTACACTTGGAGTATTTTTCCTTTTGTGATATGGAATAATGTTTTTTGGTTATGGTTGATGATGATGATGGTGCACTATCTCTTGCAGGTCATTATTTTTCTATTGTGGAGGTTTACTTTGGCATGTTAAAGGATTTTTCTTGAATTGTATGGTTTCTACTTTGTTATTATCATTTGTAATTCAAGTTGAGGTTGTTTTGGCCAAGGCTAGATAGGGAGTATAAGGATATAAAACCTATCCTAGTTTCCACCATAACTATCAAAAATTTTAAGTTATTTTGCAAGGGTTTTGTTGAGGAAGTAAGAGAATTTACACCCCTTATCTTCAAACCCTAGCTAGGTTACTTACCTTTGGAAGTAAGAGTATTTACACCCCCAAGGGTTTAGTAATCATGTCTGTCTCTTTTTGACCCCATTATCCCATAACTAAAGGCACTAATTTTTCATTGGAGAAACAAAATATTGTATTGGGAAACATAATTTCTTGTCATATTTACTTTTTGCAACTTGGA
>SNQJ01S0040161.1:59344-78718 GCA_010110895.2 Picea sitchensis
CAAACAATCATGCAAAATTAGTGTATACTATAACAAACATTCAAACAATATATATACATATATGTAATTTTATATAAAATTGACAAAATAAAAAAAGATAATGAATATATAGCTAATTACCATGGGACGATATTCATTCGATCCACCATCATTGTGCCCATATTTCCTACAATGTTTTGTAACTGTTTCTATTAAAATTCTTACCAGACGTACGAGGCAAATTTTTTTACAAGGGCAATAACATCTACCATCACCCTTTTCACTCGCTTTACTTTTTCCCCCACCTCTAACTACATTCTACGACATTCTTCCGCACAAATTCTACACAAAAATAACCTTTCGGAACTTTCATTGTTATAGAAAGATTGTTGCAACATCTTTAAATCGTCAAATATTTATAGTTCAATTTTAGGTCACAATCGTCGCAATTGCGACGACCGTGGCCTAAAATATTTCTTTTTTTTTACCTATTTATTTGTCATTTTTAACGGTCACTTTTAACGTTAGGTCATTTGTCGCTCTTGCAATAAACATTGACCATATTAATTTAGACAAAGTACATTCATCACTCTTGCAACAAAAATTGAACATATTAATTTAGACAAAGTACATTCGTCGAAATAGCAACGAATACGGGGTGGATTTAGAAAAAAAATGAATAATTGAACTTTTTCTCTTGAATGTTGCGACAAAAGAGTACTTTCGTCGCAAGTGGTCGTCGCAAATTTTTCAATATTTAGTAGTGGAATGACCTCCAAGAGATAGTGCACCATCATCATCATCAACCATTACCAAAAATTATTATTCCATAGCACAAAAGTCAAAATACTCCAAGTGTAGCGAAAATTTTAGTCCAAGTACTTCTCACAAGAGGGAGAGTTATGTTAAAATGAGATCTTATGATCTCTTATTTATACAAAATGTCACTAAGATAGTTTTTCCACATAATCAAGGGTAAACCACAAGACCAGGGGTCAACAACCCTAATATTTCCCCTTTTACAAATTAATATTAAACAATTCACTTTAATTTCACTTTTGCACAAAGAAAATCCTTAGTTATAAGGGCGTCACCCATTTAGGGGACATTTTGGCACTAGGAGAAGGTTGTTGGTGATGGAGGAGTGTAGAAAGGCTTCCCAAAGCCACATGTAAAGCATACAAATAGATTCCTTCATGGTCAAAGCCTCAAGCCCCTCAAAACTTCCTTGTGCCAATGGATGTCAAATTCACCACCAAACCCTAACCCCCCTAGGTGACGTCTTGCCTCTAAACGTGACATTTTTCCTCTCCTAGGAAACACGTTTGGCATGTGGGGGATAGGTTATGTCATCCAAGTCATATTCTAGGCCTTCAAAGTTTTATCTCTCTCATTCAACATGCGGACCCTCGACATCCACTTGTGGGATTCAAGCCCCATGGAACCCAAACTAGGCTTGTTCTTCCAAAATTGTCCACCAAGTAGGTCTTGTAAAGTCAAATAAGCACACCCTCAAATGATATCAAGTCATAACATCATGATAAGTGAATCCAATCAATAAATGAACCTACTAATAATGTGCAACAAATATTACTATGTCAAACAATTAAGTTCTCAAAGACATTATGTGACTTGTTAAGCTCGAATATAAGAGCGTTGATGAGGTGTGCTATAGGGTAGATATTTCCCTAAGTCAAGGATAGTTTCCAAGAGATCCATCTCTAAGCCATCTAAAGTGAGTGAAGTGGTTAGGTTCAATATTAAATGGGCATAGGTCTCATGAAATACAAGAGGTCATAGTGTCTCATTCATGGGTGCCTTTGTAGAGAGTGTGTGGTACCTTCGTTTCCAATGCACTTTTTCCAAGCCCATTATTTTTCCATTATTTGTTTCTTTTATAAATTTAAGGAAACATTGAGGGCCATTTCCCTAGCATGGTATCCAGATAATGACAGTGTCACCCACAAATACCTAGTGGAAATGAGAAGGTTGCCTCGTGATGAGACCCCCTTTCTCTCAACCATGCAACTAAGAGCCATTACCCTGGCTTAGTGACCAGATGATGGTAATTTCATTCCACTAGATATTCATGAACATGATAGGTGGACTCATGATGAGACCTCATATCCTCCAACTAACCTTTTATGCACTCTTAATCATATTTCTTGTGGTTCCCCCTTTTCTCAAATATAAGCATTTCATTGCTTTCTTGGGCGATCCATGGGCGAAGCATCTAGAAGGTTTATACATAGGATTTTATATTTTACCCAACATCAATCCCTTTAGGCCTTCAACCCCTTCCCATAAAATGAGGCACAACCCCTTCTTGGGTCAATACACCCTAAAATCCCAAGAGATAAGGAAATGGGGGGAAATAGTGATGGAAAGTGGTAAGTATGGTAGGGAACGGTATGATGGCTCTTCAAGAGAGTTCTGAGTAGAAATACCATCCCCAAGGAAGACCAATTACTAGGGAACAATGTCAACCACTAAGGTGAAGAAGGGAAAAAGGCATAATGTCCAAGCATATATCATGAAATCTAAAGCAATATAAGATACAACATACTTAAATCCCTCAAATATTGAAATTATGCTCACCATAATACTGACTTGTACCTCATGGAGCAAGGCCCACTACCTCCCAAAATCCAGCTGGTGTGGTGGATTCCATCTAAAAATGTATGACCTTTGTGGTCGTGAGAAAGGTCTCCATCTGTGCAAAAGGGGACTGCTAGTCATGTAGTCTCTCGACACTCCATATCTGCAACCTGAGGACCTCGAGACATAATCTCCTTTGTTATCCAAAAAATGGGGATAACATCTGGCTCCTACTTGGGTACATGTGCTCGTCATAGAGTCCATGAGAAATTCAACAACTCCCGGTAGACTTGTGCTTGCCAAAATTCAGAAAAATGGATCAGAGCATCTAGGGTGGTGCTATCACCCTTCATCCATATACTTAAAAGTCCAAAGTAAAAGCTAATCTAGAAAAGAAAATTTTTGACATTTTTTCAATTTTTCTCAACTAAGCATGAAATCAATATGCAAGTAGAGAAAAATGAAAATGAAATGCATCTAAATTAATATGAGCAATCAATATGCAAATGCAGGGGAAAGAAAGATGATCTACCTACAACTAGTGCAACCAACTAATAATCTCATCAAAGCTTCTCCCCCTGTGCTTGATCATGTAATACAAAAAATATAAGTTAAGCACATAATAATCACGAGGATAAACACACATATAATCGATCATGAAATGAAACTCACGGAGATGGGTGGGAGGGAGGAAATCCTACTGGAAAGAGAAACCATCATCCCGATCATCTTGCCTAAAAGTGTCACCACAAGCCTGATTAATCCATATATGAAGAGGGCTACCATATATAGATGACGACTCATCTTCATCTTCACTAGGAAAATCATTGCTCCTTGAAGGATGATAAAGGACAAGAGATCCAAAGAAAACCCCATGATTTCCCAAACAATAGGAAACAAGGTAAGGCACATCCTTAGAGATAAACTCCTTCATCAGACTTAAGAAACGTCTCTTCTTTGTCTGCAAATCGCTACCCAAAGTCTCAACATGAAAGTTCTTCCATTTGGTAGTGTGGACCTTGGATTACTTTTGGCTAGCCATGACCTGATGTCTATCAACATCTGAGCACAACAAATGAAAATACTCGTAGAAAAAATATGTATCAAGGGATGATTGATGATCATCTGAGCATGTTGTGAAAATTCATCCTTGAAGGGGTGGATCAAATATGTAACCATATCATCATTAGGATGCCAAATATATGAATAATACATGCATGAATATCGGTCCTCTGAAGATGATATTTTGACCCCCTCTGCCTGAGAGCTACCCTCAATTTCATAAATGGGGTCTCTATCAATAATGAAGCAACCCACATCCCATCTATGTCTCCCAACCTATATGAAATCATCAATGTGGTTGTCAACTATATCTGAAGGTTGTTCCACAAATTCATTTGCATCATAGGAGCTAATTACTTCTTCACAAGACTGGATAACTTCATTTTATTCAAAAGGAAAAGCAGATAACAAAGTCTCATTCAGGCCTTCTGCAAGAGAAACTTCATCGAGATCCTTTTGGAAGTTTTCTTCATTTCCAAAGTCAAGGAACAAAGAATCATCGAATTTTTCAAAAGGATTATAACTCATCATGTTCTCTTCTTGAAGTACAGGAGAAGTAGAGGTCTGGGTGTCCTCATCAAGTGGAAGGGAATATACTTCATCTTCATCATATGTCTCATTTGTATCTTCTTCATGAAGATCTTCTTCAAGATTTTCTTCATCCTCATCTACATGAAAATATTCTTTGCCAAGAATGTTTTTGAGCTCTTGGAAAGCATCTTGCAAATTTTGGGTAGCTGGCTGATAGTGCTTGAGAAATTATTCGATGATCTTGGTAGAAGAAGGGATGTTCTTTAGATCACATGAGTGTGCAAGAAAATTCCTTTGAGTTGGTTCTAGTGAAGATACAAAAAATTTCATTAGCACATCCTCATGTAGCACATCTAGGCTTGAATCACACTTCATATAATTGACGACGTGGGTGACTACTAGAGCTGGATCGCCATTAAACTTGGGGAATTTTTTTCTCCATTCCGTCGAGAAATGGTTTGGATATCCAGGAATATCCTGAACATGAAAAGAGGTATAAACCTTATGGAATGATGATGGTAAGTCTCGTGAGGCCATGGTTCCATTACTTAGGATAATACCTTAATGGAGTCACCAGATGAGCTCAAGGCTCATCAAAGGAGGAAAAAGGATAAGGGGAAAAGGTGGGTTTGTGGAAGGTCGATTCGTTAGATGAGCTTCAAGAAGATCCCATCAAGAAAAGTGGAAAGGGAAAATCCCTTGGGTGGAGTCACCAGGCAATCTAGGATAAAGGCTTTGGGATAGC
This sequence comes from Picea sitchensis, assembly GCA_010110895.2. NCBI lineage: Eukaryota > Viridiplantae > Streptophyta > Pinopsida > Pinales > Pinaceae > Picea > Picea sitchensis. The sequence continues at coordinate 64,260 of SNQJ01S0040161.1, forward strand.
TTTCCAAAGCGTCATTAGGGTTCCAAGGAGGATTCAAAATCCTCCCTGGAAACAACACCAAAATGTTATCATACAAGTTGTAGGTTGGGAAAATCCTGACCCAACCACCAAATGGTGACAAATAGGAGGTCACCTACCCACTGTCACCTTAGGCAGGTGTCCCTGTCACTTTAGAGGTGAGGTAGTCACTTCAAGGGGGGAATCTCAGTCACTATTACACATCAAAATTACTCACTTCAATGATGACCTATTTTCGTCGTTACAAATGTCGCAGACATCATACAGTCATCTTTTCTATGTCGTGTCTCGAACGACATCACAAGGACACTTCAAAGACACCCTCAAAGGTTGTTTTAAGAAGGAGAATTCATTTGATGAAGAGTACAAAGATTTTTCCATGAAAAAACCCACTTAAAAATGAATTTTGAAGGTCAATGCTCCCCTACCCACTATCAGGGAGTATCAATGCTCCCTACCCTTCTTTGGGGGAGTGTTCTAGCACTCTGTGCACCATTCTGAGGGAGTGCTGGGATTTTTTAAGGAAATTTTGGGCAGCGATCCCCTACCCACTATTAGGGATTGTGAGCACTCCCTACCCTTCTTTGGGGGAGCATTGCAACACTCTGTGCCCCATTTTGAAGGAGCGATGGGCTATTTGAGGAAATCTTGGGATGTTGAGGAAAATCAGGGAAAAATCCCCCTCATCTTTGGAGTTGGTTGGATTCGAATCTGAGGTCAAGGATAGATCTTAGGGAAGATACACAACTGATGGAGAAGGATCCTCAACCTATGCGAATAATATCTAAGGTGGTTGGGTCTCTCCAATCTTATATAAGGAGGCCTTCTCATGGTGAAATGCATGGAAAAATGGAGAAACACCTAACTTATAATTTCATAAGGAAGGAGAGGACATTGAAGGCATCAAACTTATGATTTCATAAGGGAGATAATTAGTAAAGCATATTCATTTTGATTGTGGATTATTTGAGTAAGGGGCTGGACAAGGAGAGCTGGAAGAGGCTGTTGCAACTTTATCAAAGGTCTGTAAGTTTTGCTATCTAGTTCTCATTAATACATGTGCTTGGATTGTTTATTTCAAGGTTGTGTATGCCTACAGGAACCTGTCTTTGATAGATAGATCTATTTTTGGATTAATCATGGTAGAATAGGAAGTTATTTTGTCTTTATTGTTATTGGATTGTAGGACTTGTTGAAGAGTTTGGGGATCAAGGCTCAACTTGGACTAGGCAAGGACAAACATCGACAAAAAGGTACATTCTTCTTCCTTTTCTCTATTTGATTGACTTAGTTAGGTTTAAAAGGATGTCAGTGACCAAATTTATCACCTTTCTGTCTTAATCTTAGAGATTTAGGGTTCAAGAGGAAATCCACTTGTCCGCAGGGGGATTTTCCTGTAACAGAAATTGGCGACTCTACTGGGGATCGAAGCTTTCAGTTTTGGTTTCCTTCCTTGGTATTGTTTTTTGGCCTTTTCTCACCTTTATATATTATTCATGTTGTGTTTCTAATTCTTACATGTGTTGTTGTCTCTTGGATTCATCCCATACACACTCAATTTCTAGATTTTTCTCGAGTTTTATTTTTTTATTTTTGGGCAAGTTTTTGAGTTCTGAGAGGCCAATGCTCCCTTGCCTCTACAACCAGAGCACCGACACTCCCTTGTAGGCTCCCACAGGGAATTGCAATGCTCTGGTACCCTTGACACTAGAGCACTGGTATTTTTCTACTAAAAACCTTTTTGGGAGTTGATTTTTGAGTCTAGTTTTTGCTCTTTCATCTGCTCAGGGTTATTACCATCTCAGTGTGTCCTTGTTTAGCCTCCAAATATTTGATTTCTAAGGATTGATGATGTTTTGTTTGGATTTTTGACATATATTTTCCTTTATTTGAGTCACTCTTCTTTCTTGATATTTGGAGTCGATCTATTGTTTTCTTCTCATTTATTCGACTGAATGAAAGTTGTTGCAAGGAAATTCAAATATCTATTCACTATTTCATTTTGATCTTTGAGGTCTTTTCTCCAAGCACTTCCTCTTGTTTGAATTTGGTTTTCTTTTTTCTTGTTTGATCACAATGAGGGTGTGTTTTTGTTTATGTGAAGTTTTCTTCCGATTGCTTAAATCTCACAGATCTTGAAGTCTGATTAACATAGGAAGCTTTACATCAAACTGATTATCAGTCACATATAAACAAAATGATGTTTTTTTTCATGCTTGGTTTTTGGATATTGGAACCAATTTTTGCACATTTTAGCATTGCATTGGATTCTTGATTGAGAACAATTGCATGAGGTCATTGCATCTTAGTGTTTGACAGTGAAAGGAAAATCCATTCTCCTTCCCTTAAATAGACATTCATTGAAAGAAAATATTGCTTATCATTTCTTATGCATATTTTGGGAATTGAGTCATAATTTCATCAGTTTCACTCTCATACATCTCTGAGTAAACAATAGCATTAAAATCAAGTGCTAAACTAAAATTTATTAAACATTTTTACATTTTTTGGTAGCAAACCTACATTAGCTTAAGGTGTAGGGCTTTGGAATAGGTTGAAGGGATAACTTTCCAAATCTGTCAATCAAACTTAGCATATTGCGATAGGGAGAGCAAATCCAATTCTCGTATAAGCTTTCTGGGATCCCCCTCTCACACAGGGGTTACGCACAAGGTCACATTTGGGAGAGTTACAGAGTTTATCCCTCCGTGGTTCAACCGTTCGTAGTAGTCAAATTGTATTTTGGGGGTTCTTCTTGAGGCTCAATTGTCTTCATTTGGTCTTGGTTCTTTGTGAACACCGAATCCATTCAGGGTCCTTTATAGTTCTACCAGTCCACTTGTCCTCAGTTCTCTTGAAGGATTTCAGACTTGTTATCCTGCCCATACGTTTGGACTAGACTGTCGACTGTACCCGCCCAGGGTATGACTACGCATTGGTGACCTTAGTAGCCATAATATTAAGTGTCTTACATAAGGTGACGGTGAAGGGAAGTCTTATTGTACCTGGAACATACGTTGGTTAAACTCACTTGAGCTCCTTGGAGGGTAAATCTAGATTTACTACATGGAAGCTTGCACCAAGGCATAAGTCCGTTAAGAAGGTCGCCAACTTAACTGATCCACCCGCTCTATCCCCGCCCCTTCTTATTTTGATCTAGATACGTTGGATTTCATCACAAACTAGTGGTTTCATCGTCAGAAGTTTTGTTTGATTGTTTGCTTCTTAGATTCATAGTGTGTGTTGTTTGTTTTACTTAGTGGACCTTAGGTCGAGTCAGTGTTAATGGCATCAACTTATGGGAGTACCAATGGAGGAACCCCTTGTCTAGGGGAACCTTACACCTTTCCTTCTTTTGGAAACATTGGTCGTCCGTACATTGCCACACTGAGTCTCCCGGGACTCACCATTGGATTACCAGTTTGGTTGTTCCCCACTCTGATGATCTCGAATCTTCACAGTGCTTCAACTACACCTAATTCTTCAGACGTAAGTACACCAGTTACACATCAACCTCATGTCGAATTGTATCCTTCTTCACCCATTAAATCTCGTTCCCTTTCTCCTTATTCACCTAGTGAAAGCTTTAAAGCAAGTATCTAGGTTGATAAGAAGAAGAAGAAACGAAAAGAGAAGAATAGGAAGAACTTGAAAAGGACCAAGCCTCCAACCATATCAGATGTTGGATCCAAGCAACCAACTAATATTAATCGTACTGGGAATGTTGATGAGGTCAACAAGATTAAAATGAAGAATCTGAAATCCAAATTCCCTTGCAGTCTTTGTAAGGGTGACCACTTTCTGAGGGATTGTCCTGGTCTTCCCAAGGTCTTAGAAATGTGGTACTCCACATCCTCAGCCTCTGCTAGACATGGTGGTGATGCCCCGTCAACTAGTGACGTTAGGGTTGGTAATAAGAAGACATCTGTCAAGTTTCCTTGCATGTTATGTGAAGGTGATCATTATTCTCACCTTTGTCCTCGTATGGACGAGGCTTCTTATCTTTTGGAAAAGATTCAACTCCCAACTGGTTATCGTAATATTTCTCCCAACCCATCGTTAGTTGATGGAATGGTCAATCTGGTTCCATCATCGGTCAATTCGGTTGATCAGGTGGTCAATCTAGTTTCATCCTCGGTTGAACTACTAACCAAAGTAGCTGATCTAGTTCCATCATCGATCAGCCCCAATTTTCATTTGAAAAGTGAAACCCAAGTGACTGATCCAGTCCTGTCATTGGTCAGTCCCACCCTTCATCTAAAGAGTGACAACGTGGTCAATCCCACTCTTACTTTGACGAGTGCTAAAGTGGTTGCTCTGGTCCCTTCATCGATCAGTTTGATTGATCATGTCATCAATATGGTCACGTCCTTAGTTGAACCAGTTGACAAAGTGGTTGATCTGATCCCATCTTCGGTCGATCTCACTCTCCTGTTAGAGAGTGCAACCTAAGCGGTCTATCTATTTCCACCTGTTGACCCCATTCTCCCCTTGGAGAATGAAACCAAAGTGGTTGATCTGATCTCATCATCGGTCGATCCTACTCTCCCGCTAGAGAGTAAACCCGATTATGCTCATGTTTTTCTTGTTGATATAGAATCTACCATGCTGGGGGGCATTCCTCCTTCTCCCGCGAAACCCCCTCCAAGTAACGAGGCCATCCTTTTGGATTGGGGTGTGCTAACTAGACCTCGTATTCCCTCTCACATTCCTTTCAATATTACAATACAAGTTTGTGGTCGGGACATTCCCCATGCGCTGATAGATGAAGGTTCATCGGTTAGTATTTTGTCCTCTATTGCTTGGAAAGATTTGGGTTATCCTCATCTTGTGCTGGTTACCCAGACTTTGTTTGCTTTTAACATAAGAACCATTCACCCTTTAGGGATCCTTCCCCAGTTTCTCGTAACTTTGGGAGGGAAAACTGTCTTTATTTATGTTCTGGTAGTCCAGGACCCCTTGGATTTCGATTTACTCCTTGGGCGAGATTATGTCTATGCCATGAAAGCTATTGTTTCCACTCTTTTTTGTGTGATATATTTCCCACATGATGGAAGAATGGTGACTATTGATCAACTTTCGTTTATTGGTTCTGACATGACCATCAACCCAATGACCTCCCTACACGGTTCTTATATGCAATCAGTATCACCCTTGCCACGGGTCAATTATGTGGAGTTGTCTCCCATGACTTGAAATTCCAATGACTTAGATCTGATAGTTGACATGGTGATCTCTTCGGTAGGGATATTGGAGCCTAACATCTTTACCCCTGACGAGACCCTCGACATGTGTTCCTTCCAGAGCATTCTTCTTCCATCTAGTGAAGATCTCTTGGAAGCCATGATCAAGTTTTTTCCTTTGACATGGTGTCCTTCCAGAGCATTATCCTCTTGGAAGCCATGATCAAGAAGAGTCCACGAGCATAATTTATCTTCTCTGTGGAAAGCTCGTTAAAAAATCAAACAGAAGTCACGAGCATAGTTTTCCTCTTTGTGGCAAGCTCGTTAAAAAATGAAACAAAGGCTATGAGCACAATTTTCCTCTCTGTGGCAAGCTCGTTAAAAAATGAAACAGAGGCTACGAGCATAATTTTCCTCTCTGTAACAAGCTCGTTTAAAAATGAAACATAAATCTAGGGATTGAACCCACAACCTTGAGCATAGTTCTTTTCCTGTGTCAAGATCGTTAAAAAATGAAACAATCACCTCTCATACCAAGTTGAGTCTTTCATTAGGTCTCATTTTTGAACTTTCATTTCATCCACCTATATCCTTTTTCTACATCTAGTACAAAAATTGGTGACAACCTCAAAGTCAGTGAACGATTTGAAGCTTGGGGGGAATCTCTCTAGCCTTTGATTATATTTTTGGAGTTATGCCACTATCTTTTCAAGATGGGGGCAGAGTACCAACCATCCATGGATATCCCAACCTTTGGAAATTACGTTGGGAATTTACGAGCATAGTTTAATTTTGTTTCAAGATTGTTTCAAAATGAAACCAATACCGATCTTAGTCTTTTTTCTTTCTCGTGCTCTAAAAAACATGAGAACACAACCGAGTAAACTTTTATCTCTTTTTCAGACTAGCATGGATATGCGAAAAAGGAGCCCCCCTGGAGTCGTCTTTAAGCTGTTTCCAGACTCTCTAAACATGAAAATATTGTTGAGTGATAATTTATCTCTTTTTCAGCCTCGCGAGACTAATATTACGAAAAAGGACAACCTTGGAGTCACCTTTAAGTTATTTTCTGACTCTCTAAACATGAAAAATCATCGAGTTTACCTTCTCTCGACTCGTTAAAAAAATCACGCATTGAAGGACCCATATGGGACCAAACCCTTTTTCTAGTTCGTTAAACAAAGGAAGAGGGACTTACTGAAGGTGAGTTATATTGATCATGTGTTACCCTCCTCGAGCTCGTTAAATTAAAAATAGGTACTCATCTATCTGGATGGGGGGGAAAATTGAAGGAAGCAAGCCAAGAAGTTTTTGAAAACATCACCAGTCACTCTTACAGTCGCCCTTGAACACGACACTTTGTCTTTGCATACATTTTAATCCATTGAACCTCTACATTGAATCGATCCTATGAGTTTATTTACTCCTTTGGGTCGCCCGACGAAAGTCACAGTGTCCATTGCATCATCATGTTTTGGTCCATGTCATGTTTCTGCTGTTGTGCCTTAGTGTTCAAGGGAAGTATCTTCCTCGAGAGTCAACCATCACAAATTTGTTATTTCAATACCTGTGTTAGTGCATGTTCATTTGATCCACCAATTTACATCTCTGTGCCAGTTTCATGTCATTGATGGGGGATACATCAAGGCCCTCCTTCGACAAGTCTGTTCCTGTCGACTTCAACACATTATCCGAGAACTAGATTTAGAAACCAGTTAATACCTTGGGACCTACATGCCTCAATGGCAGGCCTCCTCGCCTCTAATAGTGGGTTTACATCATTAACCCCTGATCATATGATTCCACAAATGTTCGACTTCAGCTCATCTATTCACATTCGTTGGAATGTACTAGGGTAAGTTGGGAATCATTGACATAAATGGTGATTTCCCTCGCACTTGTTAATGGTTTACATCATTGACCGGTAATCAATTAGTTTCTACCATGTTTGACATCAGGACATATATCCACATGGTTAGACTCGTACCGCATCGAGGTCGGTAAGAATAGCATGGGTTGAGTAATCACTCTGATATGTACTTTACTCAGGTTGCAACAAAGTTTCTCTTGATATTGACACATACTGTCACATAGATCTACTTTGTATTCATCCATGGTTATGTCTTGTCATCTCATAGATCCACTATTTATTTTTCATGGCTACGATCAGTTCATGTCATGGAAGTATAGATCCACATTGTATCTTTGGTGGCTATACTCTTTGTTAATATAATTATGAATCCGTAGTGTATCTTATGGCGACCATACCTTGCAAGTCTTTATCACCCAAGCATAGGTATGCATGCTTTGGGTTTGAAACATGTCATATATTTGTTTGATGGTTGTATGCAACTTCTACCAGGTTCTCCACATCCATACCCTTTCTCAAAAAAGTCTACAAAGTACTTCAGTCATCAGTTTCCATCTTCTAACTTCTCACTTTGGGGGGCAATCCGTTACACATAAAAATTACTCACTTCAATGATGACCTATTGTCATTGTTACAAGTGTCACAAGTGTCACATTTTGGTCACAAGTGTCACATACATCATATAATCATCTTGTCTATGTCGTGTCTCAAATGACATCACAAGGAAACTTCAAAGACTGGTTTAATAAGAAGAAATAATTTGATGAAGAGTACAAAGCTTTTTCCATGAAAAAACCCACTTAAAAATGATTTTTTAAGGCCAACACTCCCCTACCCACTATCAGGGAGTGCCAATGCTGCCTACCCTTCTTTGGGGGAGCATTCCAGCACTCTGTGCACCCTTCTGAGGGAGCGCTTGTCTTTTTTAAGGAAATTTTAGGCAGTGCTCCCCTACCCACTATCAGGGAGTGCCATTGCTCCCTACCCTTCTTTGGGGGAGTGTTGCAACACTCTGTCCCCCATTCCGAGGGAACACTAGGTTGTTTGAGGAAATCTTGGGCTGTTGAGGAAAATCAGGGAAAAATCCCCCTCATCTCTGGAGTTGCTTGGATTTGAATATGAGGTCAAGATTGGATCTTAGGGAAGATCCACAACTGATGGAGAAGGATCCTCAACCTATCCCAAGAATATCCACGGTGGTTGGGTCTCTCCAAGATTATATAAGGAGGCCTTCTCATGGTGAAATGCATGGAAAAATGGAGAAACACCTAACTTATGATCTCATAAGGAAGGAGAGGACATTGAAGGCATCAAACTTATGATCTCATAAGGGAGATAATCAGTAAAGAATATTCATTTTGATTGTGGATTATTTGAACAAGGGGCTGGACACTGAGAGGTGGAAGAGGCTGTTGCAACTTCATCAAAGGTCTGTAAGTATTTCTATCTAGTTCTCATTAATACATGTGCTTGGCGTGTTTCTTTCAAGGTTGTGTATGCCTACATGAACTTGTATTTGATAGATAGATCTAGTTTTATATTAATCATGGTATAATAGGAAGTTGTTTTTTCTTTGTTGTTATTGGACTGCAAAACTTGTTGAAGATCTTGGGGATCAAGGCTCAACTTGGACTGGGAAAGGAAAAACATCGACAAAAGGGTACATTCTTCTTCCTTTTCTCTATTTGATTAACTTATCTAGGTTTAAAAGGATTTCCGTGACCAAAGTTAGCACCTTTATGTCTTGATATTAGAGATTTAGGGTTCAAGAGGAAATCCACTTGTCCATAGGGGGATTTTCCTGTAACAGTGACCCTAGGGGGAATGAGATGAAAAGGATAAATATGGAGAAGATGTCCCTAGAAATCAATTCTAAATGGTATGAAGGTCTTGGAAAGGATTCTTGGGAAGGTCCAAGGGTTTCCAAGTATGTTGAGTAACCTGCAAATGGTGAAGTACCTACTCGAAACACAAGAAAAACAAGCATATATTGCAATATAATCAATTGGACAAACAAGTTAAGCTTGTTGTCCCTAATATCAGTCATTAGTAACAATGTATATCAGAAATAAAATGGCATCATAAGCTACAAGATAAATTCTAGAAATCAAGTGAAATATACAAGAGAAAAGACTAGCTAATTACTAGCAAAACTCAAGATTAAAGACCAAGATACTAGCAAGAAAAGACAAGGTTGTTGTAAACACTTTCTACTGCAAATTATATCTTCCTTATGGCTATAACAATCAATGTGTTACAGCAAGAAAATCAGCCACTAAAACTCCTCCAAACTTTACCAAAAAGTGTGCTAGAGCAAGTAGGACAAGTGTGCAAACTTTGGGCGATTTCTAATGGTTGATTATGGAGTTATTCAAGCAATTAGATTAGGGTTGCTGCACCCCTAATGGCTGAATATGCAAATTTGTATTATCAGAAAGAACTATCCCTTCGATGGGGACACCCTAGTGGTTTTGAGGTGCTTTAAGCACAAGGAACACAATCCAAGTTGCAAAAAGTAAATATGACAAGAAATTATGTTTCCCAATACAATATTTTGTTTCTCCAATGAAAAATTAGTGCCTTTAGTTATGGGATAATGGGGTCAAAAAGAGACAGACATGATTACTAAACCCTTGGGGGTGTAAATACTCTTACTTCCAAAGGTAAGTAACCTAGCTAGGGTTTGAAGATAAGGGGTGTAAATTCTCTTACTTCCTCAACAAAACCCTTGCAAAATAACTTAAAATTTTTGATAGTTATGGTGGAAACTAGGATAGGTTTTATATCCTTATACTCCCTATCTAGCCTTGGCCAAAACAACCTCAACTTGAATTACAAATGATAATAACAAAGTAGAAACCATACAATTCAAGAAAAATCCTTTAACATGCCAAAGTAAACCTCCACAATAGAAAAATAATGACCTGCAAGAGATAGTGCACCATCATCATCATCAACCATAACCAAAAAACATTATTCCATATCACAAAAGGAAAAATACTCCAAGTGTAGCGAAAATTTCAGTCCAAGTACTTCTCACAAGAGGGAGAGTTATGTTAAAATGAGATCTTATGATCTCTTATTTATACGTATAGTCACTAAGATAGTTTATCCACATAATTAAGGGTAAACCACAAGACTAGGGGTCAACAACCCCAATCTTGCCCCTGTTACATATTGATATTAAACAATTCACTTTTATTTCACTTTTGCACAAAGAAAATCCCTAGTTATAAGGACGTCACCCCTTTAGGGGATGTTTTAGCACTAGGAGAAGGTCGTTGGTGATGGAGGAGTGTAGAAAGGCTTCCTAGAGCCACATTTCAAGCATCCAAATAGATTCCTTCATGGTCATAGACTCAAGCCCCTCAAAACATCCTTGTTCCAATACATGTCAACTTCACCACCAAACCCTAACCCCCCTAAGTGATGTCATGCCTCTAAAGGTGAAATTTTACCTCTCCTAGGAAAAACATTTGGCATGTGGGGGATAGATTATGTCGTCTAATTCACCTTCTATGCCCTCAAAGTTTGATCTCTCTCATCCGGCATGTGGGCCCTTGGCATCCACCTGTGGGATTCAAGCCCCATGGAAGCCCAAGCTAGGCTTGTTCTTCCAAAGCTATCTACCAACTAGGTCCTGCAAAGTCAAATAAGCATGCCATCCAAGGATATCAAGTCGTAACATTATGACAAGTGAATCCGATCAATAAATGAGCCACCTAAGCATGTTCATCAAAGATTACTATGTCAAACAATTAAGTGCTCAATGACATTATGCGACTTGTCAAGCTTGAATATGGGAGATTTGACGAGGTGTCCTGTATGGTATATATTTCCCTAGGTCAATAAGAGTTTCCAAGAGATCCCTCTCTAAGCCATGTAAAGTGGGTGAAGTGGTTAGGTTCAAGACTCAATGGGCATAGGGATCATGACATACAAAATGTCACAATGTCTCATTCATGGGTGTATTTGTAGAAGGTGTGTGGTACCTTCATTTGCAATGCACTTTTTTGAATCCCATTATTTTTCCATTCTTTGTGTCTTTCATAAATCTAAGGAAAATTTGATGGCCACCACCCTGACGTGGTGACCATATAATGACAATGTCACCCAAAAATACCTAGTGGAAATGAGAAGGATGGCTCGTGATGAGACCTCCTTTCTCTCAACCATGCAACTAAAATCCATTACCCTGGCTTGGTGACTAGATGATGATAATTTCATACCACTAGATATTCATGGACATGATAGGTCAGCTCGTGATGGGACCTCCTATCCTCCAACTAGCCTTTTAAGCATTCTTAATCATATTTCTTGTGGGTCCCCCTTTTCTCAAAGATAAGTGTTTCATTGCTTTCTTGGGTGATCCCTGGGTGAAGCATCTAGAAGGTTTATACATAGTATTTTATCTTTTACCCAACATCAATCCCTCTAGGCCTTCATCCCCTTCTTCCCATAGAATGAGGGACAACCCCTTCTTGGGTCAATACACCCTAAAATCCCAAGAGATAAGGAAATGGGGGGAAATAGTGATGGAAAGTGGTAAGTATGGTAGGGAATGGTACAATGGCTCTTCAAGGGAGTTCCCAGTAGAAAAACCATCCCCAAGGAAGACCACTTATGAGGGCACAATGTCAACCACCAAGGTGAAGTAGGGAAAAAGGCATAATGTCCAAGCATATATCATGAAATCTAAATCAATCTAAGATACACCATACTTAAATTCCTCAAATATTGAAATGATTCTCACCATAATACTGAATTGTACCTCATGGAGCAAGGCCCCCTGCCTTTCGGAAGCTAGATGGTGTGGTGGATGCCATTTGAAAATGTACAACCTCTTTGGTGGTGAGAAGGGTCTCCATCTGTGAAAAATGATACTACTAGACATGTAGTCTTTTGGCACTCCATATCTGCAACCTGAGGGCCTCGAGACATAATCTCCTTAGTTATCCACATAATGGGGATAACAGTCACCAACCAGCTAAAGGGTAAGCTGGATAGGCTACTTCATGAAATAGTTTAAAAACCAGTTTGCATAGAGATCATAATATCAATCCTCCTCTTACTAGACCCAGTGATTAACATGCCCTTCAATCTCTTTGCATCTACTGGAATCTAAAGTAATGTTTTTGTTTGTTTTACCTTATGCTTATTATGGCATCTAGTAGTTAGGAAATAATCATGTTCACTTGTATTGCAATGTTAAATATCTCTAGTAGGAAGAATTTTGAAAAATTATGAGTTAGTGGGTTGTCATATACCTTAATAGATCCTCCAACATTCTTGTATATATAAGACTTCCCATTTGAGGCTTGATTAAAACATTTTTTTTTTCTTGGCCAAAAACAAAAAGAATTAAAGTTGAAAATAACCAGAGAATAATAGAGCCCATGCCAAGTATAATGTCTAGTTGAAAATGAAAGCATTACCACAAGACAACAAAGAGTTCAATAATTGGATCTTTGTTACAAAATTGTGCCAATATGGGGAGCGGTCAAGAATAAGTATGCTATAAGTTGCATTGATGTGGGGATTGGGGTGAAAAAAACTATTAACAACTTGCAAATGATACTAGGTATAACTCATGATTAATTTTGATTGGTTATATGCTTATCATATGTGGAAGCCTATCTAGAAACAAAAAATCTACAACTTGACGGAGTTTACTATCAATGTACTAATAATGAAGCAAGTGGTCACTAAGAAGTAGTGTTAAGAATCACCAATATTGTTTTTCAAAATGCCAAGATCCAAGTAGAAAAAGAACCAAGGAAATTTTAGGATAGCGGTCTCGTAGTCTATGTAACATGAATGTTCTATACAATTATTTTAGGATTTCTTATAATGTCCCTAATATGATCTTTGTACTTGCATGCAAGTATTACAGTGGAAAGGAGGTAGCAGTAGCAGAAATGGCTTGAAACTCTGTACACAAAGTCTTCCACGAGAACATTGCTTCTTGTCATATTTCCAAGTCTATTGGTTTTGTGGATAGTTCCGATATTATAATACTAAGAACAAGCATTCAAAAATACTAATAATTTGTATAAATATTCCCATATTGGGTATTTCCTGAGGAGAATTATCACTAGGAGAATTTAATGGAAACTCGATAAACATAGAGTTAGAGGATCATAAGTATTAGAAACTTTAACACTGGTTTATTTTCCTTTCAATTTTCCAAAGATATTCACCACTCTAAAGTCCTTTGTTGAAACACTCACAATAGATTTATCCTGTCGAGATGAAAACTATATACCCAAGGAATAATCCAATACTCTTTGTACCATATAAATAAGTTTCCCAAACAACCTCTACCACACTAGAAATCTATGAATAATTTGGTGGCTTTAATAAGGAAGCTTAGCTGCCATTAACTTCTTATGATGAATGGTCTATTGACCTACCAAGTGCATATGTGTAAATATCAACCTATCCATGAACTTGAAGGAATCAATCAACATACTCTTATGGAAACACAATTTGAATAAGAAGGTTGTTAATATCAACCTATTAAACTTTTGCTTACGCATTGATGGTTAAAAAGGATATTCAATAATAGTGGTTGGAACTTTCTCAAATGGACTGGCCTAAGCACAAGGAAGGTTGGACCTAGGTGGGGAACAATAGAGTCTAATATGTTTATTCATGTATTCTCTCAAACCTTGGAAGTCAATGGGAAGTACATACTATATACCTCTTTACAAATCAAACATATTTATTTGGTTCACCTAAATCCATTAAAAATTTGAAATTTCAAATATGTAACAACTCATGTTAATTTTGCAATTTCAAACTTCAGGAAGGTCTAAAATATTTTTCATTGTATTTATTCATCTCCATAAACACCATCCTTCATATAGGGATGTATTACATAGGTAAAAAAGGTCTACGAAGTTAATTTCAACTAATATTGGCTCAATTCTACATATTTATGTGGTCTTTTAAGTTTTAAAGTACTGATCAATGTTGTTTTCGAAACTATGGAGGAGGAAGAGGAAAATGATTTGAGACTGTGTAATATGGGACACACACACACACACACAAGGCTTGTTGCTTCTCCCACTTCCTCTCTTTCCTTTAAAAAATAAGCACTTCCTCCCTTTACTTTAATGGATAGGATAGGTGCAGTTCTTTTAAACCAAATCAAACAAACTACCTTCCCCGTATTGTCGATAACACAAATTGTTTTTCTTACTTTTCACTCCAACAACCAACCATTGAAATCGATTTTATTACTTTTTCCTCCAACAAATAATCATTGAAAATGTTTCACTTTGGTAGTTTAGAGGCTTCACTTTGGAAGTGTGGAGAGTTTGAAATTGAAGTCAAGATTGTTTGAGGTTGGTGTGGGTGGGAAGAGGAGGAGGATATCTAAAGTT